>CACVKI010144849.1:0-28194 GCA_902732785.1 Trichogramma evanescens
TTTTGTGAATTTTTTCAGATTTTTTAATTGCTTCAGGCCTTCAGAAAAAATATAGATAGAAAATCGACGTTTATAGGGGAGGAGGGGGGTAGGAGAGGGGAGGGGGTCCCAAAATTTGGCTTTGGCACTTTTTTATCATGTACTATAACATACCAAAAGCGCGTCAAGATCGGTGACATACGTGCGGACGAAAATTTAAAAAAGTATTATTTTGACCCATATATATTTACGCAGGGAAATGCAAAAAAGATGATGAATTTGAAATTAGTACTGTTTCAAATCACCATGACTGTATTTAAAACTTATTTGAGCGAGTGGAAAAAAACATAGTCAAATTTTCTAATATATACTCACGTGTGCGAGACTAGCTACGGCAAGGCCGAATGTTAGTGATATATGAAGAGGGCTCGCAAGCTCGCTTTTGGGCCCGGGGATGCACGAGGCGCAGCCTATGAAGACCAGTATCGCTGTGCCAAGAATCTCGCCAAACAACGGCACGAGGAAGTTGAGCTTGGATACTTCTTCGATGCCTATATAGTCCTTCGTACCTGCAATCAAACAATTGGCTTTCATGAGTAATCTTTGCGTGCTGATGAAGACTATTTTTATTTAGTTTTACACAATACTCCGAAAATGCTCACTTAAAAAATCTATTGTTACATCATCGAATTTAACACGTCACGTAAATTATTTTCTGACGAATCATTCGCAATGCAACGAGCAACTATGATTTCAATCTTTCTCGTACAAATTCTAATTAATGGTGTACGCGAATGACGAACATAAGCTACTACGTATATTGATTCAGTAAAATATAATTCAGCAGCTGGTCGACCAAGACTTGAGTAACTTCTAATTAAACAATCAAAGTTTTTCTTCCTAATTATTTAATTAATCTTTATCAGCCAAATTCATGCCTTAAATTTAACTAAACGTGGCTGTATATATTTTCTATTATTGACTCAAATTAATCTTCGTATGATTTGATTTTATAACGGAACTACTCGATTAATTTATAATCTAATCCGATAGATAAAACTACAGGTATGAATAAACAGTTAAATATTAATATTTTAATTTTGGTGATTCATTATACCATAAAAAAGTCACAATTATGCAGGTATTTTAATGTCAAAATAAAAGTTTGGATGGTTTTTTATCATGTACAAATACAAACGAAATAATAGGTTAAGGTCCGACCTCGGCCGCAATAATTATTTGATACAGACAATATTTTGCTAACAATTGATAATTGACATAAGTTTTTTTGTTTTCAATTCAAGCACAGCAAACAGATGCATTTTTAAATTACAATTTATTACTTTCATTGATTTTTGTGTTGAGTGGCTTTTGATAGATAAATAAATGAATAACTTTTACATTTGTGGGTAGTTTTGACCAAGTTAAGCTAAGGCTTAACTATGATTTAACGACAAATTTACTCAATATTTGTTGATAATTTTAAAAGATTTTTCAAATTTGCGTTACGTAAGACAATGAAGCGGTATGGTCGTAAAATTTTATCGCGTGCGTTGCTCTTAACAATCGTCTCAAAATTATATTTAGAAATAGCTCGCCGTTCGCATATTGAATTTTTTATTCATGTTATTGTCTAGTTTTGTAATTGTGTTCTTAATTTCTCAAAATATTTTCAAAAATTTCTGGGTTGTATAATGGTGCAAACTAATATTTACTGTAAAACACCTGTTGATTGCTCAGCTGTTTCGGTCATATAGCTCTATGAACTCATAAATATGATATTCTTCTTTATTGAGTTGGTAAATTCGTTTATATTTTTACCCAATAGGGTATTGTGTATAATTACTCTGGAGAGTAATTAAATGTAATTGAAACAAATTAATATGAAAAATGCTATTTAAAACTTTTACACGCGGTTTGTACATAAAATACCCGCTTGTAGATTTGTAACAATAAATTTCACTTGAAATGCTCGAGATATTTTTTCATCCTTGTTTCTGCACCGAATGTAGGCTGCAGAGCCTCCCAGTGTGCCATGAAAGTATTTTGTGCTCAAGCTTTTATCTGCATGCATGCATGCATGTAATAGCAAGATTTTACTAGATCAAAAACGACTTGGCCGTGATAAATATAATTTTTCAAAAATTTAATGAAATCTCTTTAATTTATTCATTTATTATAGATATAAAAGTGTATGGCACTGCACGAATTTTTACACTGATTAAAAAAGTTTAGCTTACTGATAAATTAAGAAATTTTTAAAAAAAGCATTAGCGTACCCATCCATGATTTGCCCATTTTGTCGAAATCCAATTGAGAACACAACGAAGGAAAAATCACAAAATTTCACAGTCACGGTTCCCGCACACTTGATGGGGTGGGCTATACGTGAAACTTAACTCGTGTAAAACGTAACTATTGAATGTGAGCGGATCGAGCTTAAGCGCGTAGTTATATCTCTCTTGAAAAGTGCCACTGCTACGCGCTCTTGCTCCCCACCTGCTATTTTGTAGCTCTCAAAGACCCTGCGGACACTCGCGTGTGTCATAATGAAAATTTTTCGTCTTCGACAATTTGACCCATAAATTGAACGATAACAGAGAGGTGGTTAAACGTTGATACTTCGATTGGAAATAATACGAATCTGTCTTAGTTTTGCGAGATCGTAAATATCTTTTTTACTCATATAAGTGAACACTTTATGCGCATTGTAAATCAATTCATAAAGATTTACAATTATGCTTGCTTGATAACGCTGCTGCTTGCTAACTTCATTTTTTGAGAATTTTTAAACGCTATGTAATATATTTTATCGATTGCTAATATATGAATGAAAAAATGTAAATAATTTTTATTACACTACCATCTGATGCTATTTTGTATGGCGCTCATCAATAACAGCTAGAGAAAAGTTGAAGAACTCAAATTAATTTATTTATTTACTCCCTTATTACTATACAGCTATATTCGTTAATAAATGTTACAAAAATGAGGCCTGTTGCTAACTTTCATAAAATTAAACCACTTTTTTTAGTTTTAAAGAATGTAACATTATTCCGTATAAGTCAAGCTCAGTTTATTTATGTTACTTATACTAAACAAAAAATTTGTAAATCAATGATTATTGTTGCAAAGGAAGCTACTTGCTTATGAATTGGAAAAGGTTTATTATTTTTAAATTAGTCATGAATAACCGTTCATAATGGAAATCCATTGTTAATAACAGGCTGAAAATAACTTTTTTGGTTGAACCAAAAAATTCCATTTTATTCTAATTGTCGAGGCTCAGAGCATGATGTTATAATTTTCACAATAAATGCAAATATCGATTTAAAAAAAAAGGGGGACGCGAATGGTGTATATCGACGTACAGCGGGTTGGTTCCAACGCTTCAAGATTTGAAAAGCAAAATTACACGTAGGTATATATGCATGAGAATGATGAAAAGAAAAAAGGATTCCGCCTATGCGTACATTTGCACTTTGCAGTTTCTATGTCTCTCTCTTTTTCTCTTGTTAAACTGGGTCATGCACCTAAGAAGAATAATGTAATATAATTTTTCATTCATTTAGCGTTGCACGTATGTACGCGCTAGAGATCGAGAAAAAAATAAACACGTGAGTCTTTTTAAAAATTTTCAGGGCGCAACGAGCCCTACGGCACTTTTTTCGCAACTTTCTGTGTTGGTGGCGTTTGTGTGCTATAGAGTACATTAATGTATACATTCGTACACATGACCAATGCATAAGGTAGCACACTTTACGTCATTGCACGTATGATTTCTCATTTATTTTTTTATTTTTATTTTTGATTAATGAACGGGATCTTAATATTACATGGCGCTCCATTATTCATAGTGTACATCGTATAATTATACTAAAACATCATTTTTAAGCGAGGATTTTTTAAAACTATTTTATAATTTTACTTGATTTTTCGAGGTGCCAAAGCAAAGTGGAATATTTTTGTGACAGTCGAGCGAAGATCCTTTCATCAGTAAGTATTCAAGTGTAAAAATAGCTATTGACTTCGGCGGTACTGAGAAAAAACTTAAAATAATAATTGATTCGAAATCTCGCAGAATGTACGTGCATGTTCGAAAATCGATCTAATGCTAAAGCCCGCAGTATTCACGAATCGAACATAATTCGTTTTATTGGCGGGCATCCTATGAGTTTATACAGTACATAGGTTGAGAGACGCGTGTCGCACTCGGCTGCAATCGCGTCCCTGAGCTCTTTGACCGACTTTCCATCGTTAATTCTATAATAGATGATCAAGCTACAAATAATTGACTCTCGATTCCGAAACTTGTGCAAAATGGATTGCACCAAAGCGATACTATGATAAAGGTGCGGGCTTCATTATGCTCACCGCGCATCGTATTATCAGTTTCAATTGTTGTACAGAAATGTACGCTAATTGTACTCTCTCGGCTATTGGTTACTATCTTCTTCTCTTTTTTTTATTTCAATGAATTTTTCGTCTGTGAAATGTACTTTTCATCGTTGAACAATCGCGCAAATGAAGACATTTTTTTCAGAAGCTCATTGAAAATTTTTATTATGGACAAGATTTTTTTGCAACTTAAGGAAACGTTTCATTAAAGCTTTGGATGTTGATTTTCTTCGTGTCGTTTCACGTGCAAATAAAGTATGCCCTCGATATCTCGAGCTTCTCTTTCCGTGTTACACTCGCGTGGAGACCAGTAGGAACAAGAGATAGAGAGAGAGAGAGAGTGAGAGAGAGAAAATAAGCATAATACGTTTTAATTGTCCAAACATTACGTTGTAAAATCCATTCTGATGCGCGTGGGCTGCTTCTTTATCGCCTGAGCACCAGCACGTGATGCAACAAAATAATATGCGTGTGACCTATCTTGTTTTCCTTTGGGAATTTAATGCGCGTCAAACTAAGGCATTTCTTCGTCACATAAAAAGAAATGCATATGTTATGATGGTTCAATAGCTATATTAATTATTTTAAATGATCATATTCATTGTTTAATCGGTAGAAAATACAAACATGGTAAAAAGTCGTTGAAAACATATTTGAGTTAGTAAATAAAAAAATCAAAATTTTGATAAGATATCAGCGAAATAAAATCATGGTGCTTACATAAGGTTATTCGCAATAACCTGTGCACACCTTTAGAATATTAAAATTTTAAATGTTTACAAATACGTTTATTCTCATTTTTACGGTATAAAACACTATTTTTTGAAACGAAGGATAATTTGTAAAAAAAATAGTTGAAAAATTCTCAGATACACTATCTCAGTTAGCTGAAAGCCTACTGATCATATCAAGCCTTAGGTGCGTCTTTTAAACGATAAATGGACCGTCAAGGTCAACATTTTTCGAGCCCACGACAAATACTTTTTTCGCGTTTCTCCATCTATTGAACTTACAGTCGGGCCTATGCTCTGAAACCTTGGAGACAACAGGCTCTTGTTTAAAATAACAAATCGCTGATACATTTAGAAAAAAGAAATGTGTACCGCGATAATGTCGTTTTCATGGAAAGGATAGTACTCGCAGCCAAGCTTAAAGTTGTTTATTCAGTTAAAGTAAAAAATACATCTGCTCAGTGTGTGAATTACAAGTTTAATATGAAATTTTGACTAAGAAAATATTTAATTGTGTTCTGCCGTACTCTGATTCATATGAGCGAAGATAATACTGTAAAGTACGACACGCAAGCCTTCATAATCTGAAAATTGAAAAATAAGTATAACAAATGATTTTCAAACAATCGAATGAATACTCACTGCAGCAAAATTAGCTAAACCTAGATAGTAAATTTTTCCAGCAGTTAAAATGCTTTCTTTTTGGCTTCGTAACATCATGAGTTTGAGCAATTGTTTACATTTATCGGGTAACTTTTCATCGTACCATTGACTGTCATAACTGGTATGCATTATTAGTAAAAATTAGCCAAACGAATGAAAAATCATTCATGTTTATTTTACAGGTGTGTGTGTGTGTATATTCACCAAGCTTCGTGAACGAGCTGACTGTGATTGCGAATTTGTTGACTGGGCCAGTTGCAATATATGAGATGTATGACTTCACCACCGCCAAACAATGAGAATCTGATCCACTCACTAATATTACTTTTACTCATAAGTACCTACAAGTCGTGAGAAAAAATAAAAGTATTCGAGTTGTAGTTAATGGATAAAAACATTGGGTGTAGTACCTGTTGACCAGCGACTGTCAACGGTAATGTTGCGCACCCGATTGTTACGAGATTTAAGGTTGAAAACGCTGATTCAAGTGTCACGATAAAACTGTGTGTTGAGAAGAAATTTTTTTATAGATCTCAGAAAAAAATTTAGCTTTTTTTACGTAACTCTAAAGTATTGTTGTGAAGTTGCACTATTTGGGCTAACTCGTCGTAAAGAGCGCCTTGATCGTAATTTCTTTCTTTTAAAACTTCCTCGTTCAAAGTTTCACGCAATTTCTTGCTGTTTAATTAAAAAATTTCGATTAAAAATAATTAATTTTAATTTTTGAAACATTTGTTCGGACACTCACTGAATAATTGAAAACAGAGCGCAGACATGATGCGTAAAAGCAAAAAAAAGAGTATCGCAGCCGATAATGATTGCTATTCCAAGAGTGTCGGTCGTGTAACCGTGAAGTATTATTAATAAATTATTGTTGTTCAGCTGCTCGACTCCATAGTCAATGAATCTTGGTTTTTCTTGCAGGCGAGTCTGATTTCTCGGAAAGGCAATATCCAACAAGTGCAGCGTCAAAGGGAACGCACTAAAGACGAAAGCGGCGTTCAGCATGTAAACTGATATATGCATTAAAATGTCAAAGTAATTTACGAAATAGGTGAATATCATAATTATTATTTTTTTTTTTTCATTTAATTTTATACAGTACTTACCTGTGTAAACCATATTTATTTTGTACGCTTTGGCCGAGTAAGCTTTGATAACGGCCAGGTATTCATTTTTGTGAATTTCAAAATCTTGATGAATCTTTTCGAGTACTTTGGCTATCTGAAATTACTCCAATTTTTCCCTTTCAATTTTAAATGAAGGGGTGAGAAGTTTTTTTTATTACCTGCTTTTTGCACAAAATAGCGCAAATATACTTTGAAACGATATGAAGATAATAAAGATCCGAGCTCAGTGTTAATAAAAAAACCATCAAAATGTGACGAAGTTCGTACAACTTGACGAGCTAAAATTTCACGAGTATACAAAGCAAACTTTGATAAAACGGGAGAAATTAGCGATGCTTACCTGAGGAATAAAAACTGACAGAATGATGCACATTATCAAGGTTTTATTGAATAAACTGGTGAGAAGACTTTGGAAGGGCCATAATCCACAAAAGTATAAAAATTTGTAGCTTAGCGAGTAATACGGGATATTGAAATCTTTCATATCGTAAAATTAAAAACGCGATCATTCATTGAATCCCTGTGGCCACGATGTTTGTCATTTGTATTTATGCGTTTAGTCTTTGTTTCTTGAAGGCATTGTTTATTCATGGCCCAAGGCAAAGAAATGTAATGTACTTCGTAATTCGCTCAGTAAGTAGTAACTTGGGAGTAATTTGCATAGTTGATGAAAAATATGCACTTGCCGTACTCGAGGAACTGATGTACATTATAAAGATGTATACATTATTATGCATTTCGGGATGAATATTTTTAATTAAGGATTTTACCAAACTGTCTATAAAGTTACTTTTAAATTAGTCGCAATACAAGAGCACGAGGCTCTTTATTAATTGATTCGCATTTCATAGGATTACTTAAACAATTGGGGTTTCCGAGAATATGAGCTGTAATTCGATTGTGAGACATTGTTATTAGACGTAAAAAAACAAACGATTACCGATCAATTAAACGAAGTTTAATTTATCTCGACGAAAAAATTTGTTATAATTACAGCCATGTAATAATTGTTATAGTATTTGAAATTCGCTTGCGAGTCGCTTCGAAGCATCTCATTAAATGCTCGCCAAATGTTTTTATGCAAATGTGTACCACAGCTGAGGCTACTCACGGATTGTCGTACCGGCGTTGGCTTCCTCGGGATTATCTCGATGCTCGGGACTGAGTTGGGCAGTTGGCTCGTTGTTTTCGTTAGTCGGCGGGTATTCCTCAGGATAAACCGTCGACACGTGCATGGTATTAGCAGTTAAATGGCTCGCGATTACTGCCGACGGCTGAGTCAAGCTACAGATTTCATTATTCGATGAAACGTAATATTGCAGTCTAATTGACTCGGATCAATGCATCGCGCGCAGACTCATCCTAAGTTTCAAAAGGAAATTCAATTACATCATTCATGCCGCCTAATTATACATGTGTATTTCATTTTCTTAAAATTTCAAAAGTTTTCCCGTCTCGTTGAGCTACGTGCCGTATCGTAATACGTTGAAAAGAAAAAATTTAAAACGCGCACCAAAAACACTATTTTATTTTCCTCGCAATGACTCAACTATATATGCAGAATTGACAATTGCTGCTACGAGTGAAGAGTTTGAAGCACGAGCTGTACGTGTCGGTAAAAATGCTTTTGCAATTACATTCTATAGCTACACGTGGAAAATATTGCTTATTATTTATATCTAGTATGACAAGCAGCGCAACAGCAGCAGAGATCAAAAAGATAATTTCAGTAGAACAAGAAAATGCCAACTATTGTTTTTTTGCGCGAAAATTAGCAGCAGATGTTCAGTAGAGCTATGTGTAAGGCGCAGTTGGTACGAATTATGCGTTGGTGTACTTTGAGTAGCTCAACAGACACTAGAAGAGTTGCAAAGCGCGATGTAGCCTCATCGCCAAGCACGACTGATATGGCATATCGCACCGTGGCTCGGGGCTCGAGGCCCTCGCGGCTAGAGGCCGATGATTTCGAAAAGGAGTGGCGAACTGCCAGAGAGCCCTTTCCAGACCTTGACACATCGCGAGGATATGTGAAAAAGCTCGCGGCTAACCCCCGCTGAGACGAGCACTCTTCGAGCGATAAGCCGCAACGAATTAATTGACATGAACGAGTCGGATAATTATTCCAACAATTTAGATATATAGCATTTTTTGGACAATCTTTCTAGCTTGCTTTGCGTATACGGCAAAGACCATCGAGACTTGCGGCCAATGTGCACTTTCGTGCATCATGTAGGAATGTAATAATATTCCAGAATGATAACGAGCCCGGGCGATATGCACAACTGCGCGCGCGGCCTTATTTCCATAATTGCCGTATAGCCGAGCTTTTGTACGGCGTATCGGCTTGCACTGCGAGAAATTCATCAAATGTATATCCATGAAACACGTGCACATACCCGATTCTTTTATGACTCCGTTTTCAAGCGCAACACGCCCGATCGATAAAATCATACAGCAAGCCAAGCACGACTGGATAAGATAAAAACCAGTGCAGTAACGTGCAAATTCCACCTGACCTTTCATAATAAGGTCGTTGTTTTTTTGTTTTTTTTTTTTTTTTTTTTTTGGAGCTAATGCACGAATCAGAGGCGAAGATTATTATCCGCAGTGACTAATTTTGGCCGCTGTTGCCTGTTTCAGTGTTCCGAGCGCAGAGAATCGCGTGCCGCGCACGTACGGATGAGAAAGACGACAATTAGCATATCATTCGTTGATCCGATCGATGACCCTTGTGTGGCCATTCCTAGTTAAAGGATTCGAAATATCTCTGCGAGCTCGTAAGCATAAGCTTTGTGGGTCAAGGAGCAAGAAATATTCCGAGAATCCTCGATAGCTACTCGATCCTGTAATTATAACTCCCTTACGCTCGCTAAATATTAAGTTGAATTTTATTTGTCTTATAAAAACGCATTCAATTAAAAACCGTTGCTTCTCATATTTGTCCCATAGATACAATTAATAAAAGTATAATCTGAATTTCAGGAGGCTTTGAGATCTTTTATGAAACATAAAGATAGAGACTTTATGCAGTTACATCGTGGTTAAATTCGTTAAATTTTTATTTACTTATTTAAAAAAAAAGCAGGAGTGATAAAAAATTCACACTTTTATCTTAGACACTGTAATTAATGTATTATATCTATTTACAATTAAACTTTCAACAAGTTATATGTTAAGAAAATTGACATTTTTAATAAAAGTTAGAATACTTTTTAGGTTTATCAGCCTTATTTGTTTGTAACCACTTAATCACAAAATAAGTCTTTTTACCAACTCTGATAAGAGTCACATCATTTTTTAAGCGGTGTTTACCACTTATGATTTGGTCTATATCAGTGATTCTGGTATAGTTTATATGGAAACCTCCTGCATTTATAACTCTTATAGCATCTTTCATAGTTTTAAAACATTCTGCTTTCATTGCTAGATCAAGTACTGTCATATTTTCATCGGGTACCAAATCTATAACTTTAGAACCTTCAAAAGCTTGAGTAACCTGATCTTGGGTCATTGACGAAAGAGATTCTATCGACTTGTCATACAGCAACATAGAAGTAGTTTTTGCAGCTTCTAATCCTTGTTCTGCAAAAATTAATACATTTACTTTTTATTGAATTTTCATTGAAAAAATTACTATTAAAATCAAACTTACCTCCATGCACTAATAATGTTACATTTTCTGCTAAAATTTTTTGAGCTTTCCGTTCTTCTGGTTTTTCTTTGTGCTCTTTAACAATATGAGCAATTTGTTTAAGAGGTAAGAAAGTGAATAATTTCAAATAATTTTCTACATCATTGTCTGTGGTTCTTACAAAAAATTGATACAAATCAAAGCTTGAAGATTTTTCTGGTGCCAACCATACTGCATTACCAAGAGATTTTCCAAACTTTTTACCACCTTCAGCAGTTATTAAAGGTAAAGTGAAACCAAAGACACTTTTTTTAGAAGTGCGACTAATCAACTCATGACCGGACATAATATTTCCCATCTGATCATTACCTCCAATTTGAAATCTACAATTGTAATTTTCCAACAAATGCATCCAGTCATAAGCTTGAAATAATTGATATGAAAACTCAGTAAAACTCATCCCAGAATCGGATTTTAAACGTGATTGAACCGAGGTTCTTCCTAACATTGTTCCCATTCGAAAATGTTTCCCAACAGTTCTGATAAACTCTATAATATTAACATTCTTGTACCAATCTATATTATTTATTATTGTTAAAGGTTTAAGCTGAAAATTGTTATTTTTCCAAAAATATTTTTCATGATTATGAAATACATTCATGATATCGTTTTTGATTCCTTTTATATTGTAATCTATTACTGTTTGCTCCATAGCTATTCGTTCATTTAATCTATGGCTAGGATCACCTATTAAACCGGTTGCACCGCCTAACAAAGCTATAACTCTGTGACCTCCTCTTTGCCAGTGTAAAAGATTCATTAGAACTAGAAGGTTACCAATATGTAAACTATCAGCTGTTGGATCGAATCCAGCATAAACTGCTTGAGAATTTTCATTTACAAGATTTGAAACTTGATTGCTGAAATGAAATTAAAAGAAGTTACCAAAAAATAAAGTAAATAATTATTTTTGTTAGTGAATATATATTACATACGCGCTTGTATCTGGAAATATATCCTGAAACATGCCCCTTTCATGTAGTTTTAAAACATTCCTATATTTATTTTTACTTTCATCAGAATAAAAGCGATTTTGTATTTCTTTTTTATGAAAAAATAATTTGTCGCAACAACGACGTAACCTTGAAACGTTAAAGCTCTGCATTGTACTAAACTTTCAAAATTTAAATGATTTTAAAAACAAATAATTTAGATTATCAAAAATTTGTTACAAGAAAAGGCACCAATAAACTAATCATTTCTCTAGATAATCTCTAGATAAATTTATAAGAAATTTCAGCCTCTTAAATCTTTGATAGCAAAGCAATACAAAAGTGTACAAATAGCAGACTATTGGCTCTGGAGTCTGGAGTTATATTCGCTTTCGTAGTATTCGCACGTGTCGTCTGTGGCGTCTGCTAATCATGCTTAACACAATCCATTTCATAGGCATGTGTAAAACGTAAATGTCATTGTCTAATAAAAATAAAATTACAATTGTGCTGAAATTAATAAAATTATACTTGTACGATAGGAGTATTTTAGGAATAAAAAGAAAAAAATTAAGTGTAAAATCAGGAATGTTTATAACATGTGCTCAGTCGGAAGCTGATCTTATAATTTACTTTAGACCGTTCAACAGTTTTGTAAATAAAACAAGTTTTACAAATGATTATAAAATCATAGTCAAATATAAGTATCAATATACAATGAAATAAAATGTATATTTTGAACAATGAAGTTTGTGAAATCAAATTGAAATTTCAATAATAAAAAAAAATTTAATTTAACAAATTCCAAAACTATATGGCCACGCATGCGTTCTGCATTCTCCGCAATAAAAAAATCAACCGCGCATAGCAAAGCCGCTCAAGGCTCACCCCACCGCCACCGGCCTACTACGCTGCGATTGCTGCTAACGTGTCTAAAGTGAGAATCCAAAATTTTCGGCGAACGTCCATCTTTCTCCGAGTGCGTGCGAGGCACCGAAGTGCCTATACTTCTCGCATCGCACAACGTGCGAAAAAACGACTCGAAATGGTAAGTCCTAATTATTCGATATTTTTATGTATAAATAGTTTTTATTAATGATCAAATTCTTGCCCTGATAAATTAAATGTTACACAAATTTACGTTTTTTTTTCTGAAATGCATTATCTACTTACCGTGCCACATATGTCGTCACCCACGTGTTTTTTTAACGAAGGTTTATTTTTAATAACCGATTGCTTACAGCTACCGAAAGTTCTAAAGTTTAATAATTTTCATTTCGATTTTGTATTCTTACAATTTTAAATAAATAATTTCACATTATTAAAGTCAATAACTATATTGACAATTTAAAAGGTTAGGTTTTGGTTTTTGAAATTTAGCTTATATCAATTATGACCGTAGATTTGATCATTAAAAGAATTATATTACACTAATTATTTTTCGAAGAATTGGCACAATCAATTATTTGACCATTAAAATTTGAAAATTTATAAAATCTATTTAAAAATTTTTTTTCAGTCGTTATCTACAGCCAGACCACTAGTAACTGTTCATTTTGATAAATCGGAGTCACCAAAGACTATTTCTTTGCCTGCGATTTTCAAAGCTCCCATTCGTCCAGATGTTGTGAATTTTATTCACCAGCAGGTTTCTATGAATCACAGACAGCCCTATGCTGTCTCAAAAGAAGCTGGTAAGTCAGAAAAATATGAAATACTTTTTATTTGAATGTACAATGTATATAATTATTATACTTTTTTAACAGGACATCAGACCTCTGCTGAATCATGGGGTACTGGGCGTGCTGTTGCCCGTATACCACGTGTCCGAGGTGGTGGTACTCACCGATCTGGTCAGGGTGCTTTTGGTAACATGTGTCGAGGCGGTCGCATGTTTGCCCCAACAAAACCATGGAGACGATGGCATAGACGCGTAAATGTAAATCAGAAACGGTTTGCTGTTGTCTCAGCCGTTGCTGCATCTGGAGTACCTGCTCTGGTTATGTCAAAAGGTATAAATCATCTTGACCGTTTTTAAAGAAATGTATAATTTTTTATAGTTTTTATGATGAGGAAATATTGGTCCGTGTTACTGATAATTCATTGATTATTACCATTTCTCTGATACAATGTAAAAGAAAGAGATTTTTATTTCTTAATGAGATTCAATTAAAATAATGAATGATCTTTTATCAGGCCATTTAGTTCAGGAAGTTCCTGAATTCCCACTGGTCGTCAGTGACAAAGTTCAAGGACTACAGAAAACAAAGGAAGCTGTTGCATTCCTGCGACAAGTCAAAGCTTGGAGCGACATCAAAAAAGTGAGCAAAATAAAGTGTCTTTTGAAGCAATAAAAATATGCACTGTCATAAATGTCCTCAATCATGTAACATTTTCTTGATTGATCCATAAGGTGCTAGAGAAATTTGATGATCAGGCGTTCTTGTTTCATGTCATACCTCATGTAATAGGGACATGGTCATTGCACATACGTATATTATAGAAAATTACTTTTATGATACATAAATGGAATAAAATTATTAATTTATTTTAATTTCACAGGTCGTGCAATCACAACGTCTTCGTGCCGGTGTAGGTAAAATGCGCAATCGCCGTCATGTTCAACGTCGAGGACCTCTGATTATCTACGGTAACGATGGGGTAAATATAAAATGCCTTTCATTTCGATAAAATGAAAAATAAGTTAAAATGATGAGAACCTTTGGTCCGTGTTTCTGATATTTTAGTGATTATTACTATTACCATTTCTGATATTATTACAACTGACTACTAGGAGTCTCAAAATTAGGATTCACAATTTAATATTTACGCTTACTTTTAGGGTATCAGCAGGGCGTTCCGCAATATCCCTGGTGTTGACGTTATGAACGTCAAAAACCTAAATTTGTTGAAGTTGGCACCCGGTGGTCATGTTGGTAGATTCATCATCTGGACAGAATCAGCTTTTGAGCAGTTGGATGCTCTTTGGGGTACCTGGCGCAAAGAGAGCGAAGAAAAAAAAGGATATAATCTTCCCATGCCAAAAATGGCCAACACTGATTTGGCTAGACTTTTGAAATCGGACGAAATCCGTAAAGTCCTCAGAGCACCTAAGTACGTTCAATTTACAACTGTGTTGCTAATGTTTAAATTATATCATAATTTTAGTGATGAATTGCTTTGGTCCGTGTTTATGATTATTCTTGATTTTAAAACGAAGCTATTTTCTGAATTTGATTTGTTATAACTATTCAATTCCTCGCTAAGTTTTGAGATAACTTTCTAAATGAATTTTGTTTTTCAACAGGAGGCGAGTAATCAGGAAAGTCAAGAAGCTGAATCCTTTGAAGAACACGAGAGTTATGCTTAAGTTGAACCCATACGCTGCCGTAACCAAGCGCGCAGCTATATTAAAAAAAAGTAGGGTTGCTAAGAAATAAATTTTTATAAGCTTGATGTCAAAAAAGGAAAAATTAAACCTCTTGATTATTTTTGTTACCCAAATGAATTGAAATTTTTTAAAATTATTTCTCACCGTGAGTTTCCTTGAAAAATGTTTGTTTGAATAATCATTTGTGTAATATGAAAAGCAATGACTCTTTTGATTATTCTAAGTTGGAGTCATGCCGAGTTACCCTTGAATGTTTGCAGTTGGTAAAGCGCTTCTTGCCAATCTCCTCATAAGATATACAAAAATATATAAGTGTGAGAATGCATCATTCAGTCGCGCGCTGGCGCGTCTGAAAGGCTCGCTTCAAAGTACCCGCTAAAGGAGGTAGACTAAACAAATAATTATGCGGCAGAAAATATTCACGGCTCACGAAACATAATATTATGCACGTAGATATGTATAAAATAGTTAGTTTTCACGAGACAATATAGTCATCTACGGCAAGTAGTAAGGGGTAGTAAGTTTTAACGATCACATTATTCAGCTAGACGAGAAGAATGAGTTAATAAGCCAGCACGCGCGCAGAGGCTGGCCGGGCGCATCATATAGCACTGAGGATATAAGTGATCGTAAAAGTAAATCAAGTGAATTCAGAGCTCGCAGGCATCCAAAGCTAACCGAGAGAGTAAGTAAAAGCAGAGAAGGGAGAGCAAAAGGCTAAGAAGCAAGATAGAGAAAAGAACATGAGCCTGTATTATAGCGAAAATGAACTTTAAACTGCCATAAGCTGTTTAAGACGCGGACATTAAGCTCCATCTGTTGCAGTTTTGCATTCTCTCTCGCTTTCTTTGCCTCTATCTGCGCATGAAAGAGTGAGTATTAATAAAATATGGAGAGAGTAAAGAAGGAGGAGGGGAAGGAGGTCCGGCAATGAGTCTTGATGAAAATTTCATTATTATTTGCTGGAGGCGCGGGCGCTACAAGTAGCGGCTTTTTTGACGAGGCTAATAAAATATTTACCGAGATTTTAATGCTTTTATAATTGAATGATATAGCTCGATGCGTAAACACAATTGGCACGGTAAAGTCGAGCTTGGACTTTTTTTCTTCTAAGCAGCGCACAAGCAGCGAGAGGTATCGAGTGAGTCGCAAGGAGCAGCGAGTCAAGTACTCGCTCAAGACTCGAAAAAAATCTCGGCGAGCGAATGTGCAGGCTCTAGGTAGGCGCATAGGTATGGACTACGGAGGTGTACACGAGAGGAGGGAGAAAGAGAGCCTAGGTGCGTGGGGGGGCAAAGATTGTAAGCTCGTCGGAATTTGCGCTCTCAGGCTGGCGTTCGTAGCCGCGCTGCTGGCTCGTTTCAGTCGTCTATGGTACATACTCGGGGCGCATAGACAGAGAGCAGGAAGATAAGGTATATAAGGCGGCAGTAGCTGAGAAAGCAAGTGCGAGTACATGTATACGCGTTCTCTCGCTCGCGCAGGCAGATACTGAATATATCCCGGTATCGCAGACACCCTTCTGCTGCTGTATATTATACGTGCATAGGTATATATACCTACAGAGGCCGTCGTAGAGAGCAAGCAAAGCTATATATACCTATAAGAGCTATATAGGAGCTTCTATAGCTTGTACGTGTAGAGCGCGCGGGAGCATGCATGCAGTTGTAATAACTTGCGGCATTTGCCTCCAACTAAATTATTTATTGCATTCTGGGCTCCCCTTGGCAAGATATAACCAGCCGACTACTACCCGCAAGCCAAGGACGGCTACGAGTCAACGGATCTCGTGCTACGTACATAGGCTTCACCTTATAGCACGATGCAGCCAACGAGATATTACCGCTAGAGACTCGACTCGAGGCCCTTTTTTCACCCCCGATCCCTCTCAAACGTCTTTTGAATATGTTATATTTGGATTATATTTACGAGTTCACGGCTTGTTGCAACTGTTGCGCTACTGCTCTAAAGCGATATTTTAATTAAGCTACGGCACACGAACGAGCTTTTTTCTCCTTATATCCTGCGAATCCTTTTGCCACGGACAAAAACAAGCGCAGCTGCTTACGGGCAAATTTCAGCATGGAAAAATGTCGAATTTGCAATTGCTCTCCATACGTATTATTACGAGGAAAAGTGAGGGGCCTCGAACTTCAAGAGGCTGCTGCGCAGGGTACTTTATTTTATTCGGGCTATGATCCGATGAATGAAATTTTCCTATCTATACACATAGCGGCGCGCAATGTAATTCGAACGAGAGTAAGGGAGAGAGAAAATCAAATGGGCACTCAGGGAAAAATGTTGTACGCGGAGAGAAGCATCAGTGGTAAAAAAGGGAAAAAATTGAAGAGAATACGAATCCTCTTTGGTAAAAAGGAAGCATAAGCTTTTGCACCGACGTTTCTTCTTCTTCTTCTTCGTCTTCTCCTTTTCAACATTCATATCGGACTTAACTTTTATTACATATTTCATCGTATACGAATCGGCTCTCGAAAGATTCTTATAGGACTCTCCTTCATACACACACGCACACCCACACACACACACACACACACACACACACGCGCGCCACCCCTTCCATACACATACACCTTTTGATGTTTTCTATGTATATATATATATATATATATATATATATATTAGATATATATGTATTTATTTTCCATGTAGAGGTATAGATATTTTCAACGATTACCTTACAGGTATATAGAAATAAATTCGTATATGTACGAATGCGTGTGCTTGTCGCTTTAAAAGCGGAAATTTCGCATTTTTAATATTATTTTTGCAGTGCCAGATGCAACATATTATATTTCCCCCGAACGTATTTGTATAATACATCGCGGACCGAGCAAACTTTTGCGCACGTCTATGTAAAAATGTTGCTTCGCTCGGGCTACACGCGCGCGAATATTGCGCATGAATATGTCATGAGGATAAGAAAAAAATATATATCTTGCGTCATCCCTCGCACGCGCGTCCATCTTGGAAAAATAAATAGCGGTTCACCGCGAAAATCCACATGCACACACGTATACAGCTGCTAGGCGCGCGATGCAGGCCACATATGAACGAGCTCGAGCTATATAGTCCGATAAATTATGCATAGAGATTCGATGAGATAGACAGGGCCTGCGTGCATCCAGGGGCTGGCGCATATTTCACGCGGCTATATTCCGGAGATGGCAGTTTTTCGACCGTCGGAGTGGGCGTCCCTGCCACCCGCCCGCGCCCCAACTTGTGCACGGATTTTTGTTCTGATCTAGTGGCGGAAGGGAACGAATATAATGCACCGACCGGCGCATCCAATTTCACATCCTGTAGCTTAAATTCCTTTACGATCGATATAATTTCAGCGATTTGCCAGCTTTAAAACCTAACGTCTTATAGTTTCGATCATACTTTCAAATCATTTTAAACTTCTCGGAATATTCGACGCATATTTACTGGGATATGTACTCCATCGGATAAGTATCAAATCCAACTATTGAACGGCCCATGAAACTGCCATATTGTCATTGTGACCACAAATTTCCAAAATTGTTATTGCTTTGGTAATATTCTCGAGTGAATGGTCGAAAATCAAAAGAAAAGCGACCGTATAAGCAAATTGACGCATGTTCTTACGACTGTCTATAAAGACCGACTTTTTGTACTACAGAAATGTTTTTTCCTTTCCTTACACGACTTTGATTTTGTTTGTTCGTCCGTGGAGTTGCTAATTAGACTTTTTTTTCGGCTAAACCGACAAAGCGGTTAATGAAAATATTTGGATTCTATCATTCGTTGACATAAATAAACCTGCAAACTGACGTATTCGGTCGGCTATTTAAAAAATGAGCCAATGCAAATACGAAAATATTCTAAGAAGATACAAATGAGCAGCAACTAACTAAGCGCGATCTCTTGTTGACTTTCAGCCAGCTCTAGAAATCCGATAATCAACGCCGCCAAACGCATCGTGGGAGTTAGGAGAATAATCGTGGAAAAAAAAATATATAGGTACGGAGGCTCTTGTAGAAAAGGACGATGCTTAAGTTGTCGATCGCATCGGCCCACGTTTGATATTTCGACGAAATTACTATAAAAAATATACCGTAATAAAAAAGAACGAAGAGCCGTGGAGAAAATGAGAGTTTACGAAAAGTAATGGGACCTTCTGTAGGTGCAAAACAAACAATTGCGAAAGAAATACTTTCACCTTCAATCTGGTCAGTGCACGCACCACATTTTTAAGTGAAAAGCAGGTAGAAAAAAGATATTTATTCAGCACGTCATAAAAAACATACCGAATATATGTACGAAAAAACAAATAAGTAATTTTTTAAATCGTGTAGTAAAGTATATTTATAAATTTCACGCATGGAGAAACATTCGGGGATGATTATTAAATAGCAGCTATTAAAATCATTCCAATTTCCATATCAAACTTTTGACATACTCGAGATTGTTCGAACATAAATGCGAATATCACATTCTCCCACTGAAAGTTAATCCAGCGGGTAACATTCAATTAGAAAAAAAAAAATATTACGAATGATATTGTGCCAGGGAAAAAGAAAGAGACGACAGAAATAAATATTAACCTGAATATTCGTGCACGGTATGTAACATACGTAAAGCAATAGTCTTGTACATGGCGATATGCGTGGGTGATCAATAAATCTCGTGACATTTTAAGAATATTGATTTTCGATGTTGTTTCTGCAGATCAAAAATTAAAATAATCATTCACGTTTATTGCTGTGAAATTTCCATTGCAAATAAAATATTTAAAGCTTGTAAAATTGAACAAATGCTTCAAAGCAGTTTATATTTATTTATTTATTCATTTTAATAATCCAACCAGGCGCATCTATTTAAACATTAACGCAGGCGAGTTGAAATCAGGATTATATAAGCGGCTAAAAAGTTAGTTTACAAGCATTACATATTTCTCTGCCCCTTTTCCAGATGCATAAGCTTAGGAGATTTGCGTGGCAATGTTTTCGCTTGCTCGGGCGATACCATATAGCGAGGGAAAATTTTGCCACTTAGAGCCTCGCGCGCGTATAATACGAGTTTGCTTGTTTGCACTACGTGCGATCCAAGCTGGCATTACTATTATTGGCATTATTGTTATTGCAATTATTATTATTAGTGTGGCAACTGGGCGCTCTGCAGGCGCATAAGTAACGCTTATAGATTATCGCTCTCATACATTCGGCCTGGGTAATTTATGCGATGCCGTAGCCCTTGAAGTTTCGAGCGCGGCTGCTGGCTGTGTTCTCGCTTTTGTCGCGCAGCTCGCGCGAGCACAAGTTTTTCCAAAATGTAGATATCCGAGGCGCGAGCCTTCAATTAGATTTAGGGCGCTGCTCTGCAAGTTTAAAATGAAGTCACGCGCGCCAGCGAACAGTCTTCGTCCATCTTTGCCTATCTTTTAAAGTAGTTCGGCCGAGCTTATGGCTGGAATTCGACACTTTCATTAGACGGCAGCATCTGCGCGAGCTTCAACTTGATCAGTTATCCTCCATTTCTCTTGGCGTCCGTTCTTCTTCCGGCTTGTCTCGCGGCTCCATTTAACGCGCATTTGAATTTGTGCGACGCGTAAACGCGTCTGGATTTTCTCTTTGACGAATAAAAAAATAGTCGTAAACAGGCTGATTAATACCTTTCATCGTTTCGCAGCCGAAGAAAAATAAAACGAAATAAAAAACGGCGTAGCAATTGAAACTGGACTAGTGTATGGATCTTATAAAGGCTATAACGAGCAGTGAACAGACTTTTCCACACTCGCACGTTCTCACCCTTGCTCTAGTGATTTCTACAGACGCTTTAATTTTCTTCTTTGAGAGCAAGGAACCTTTTCACGCTCGGGCCGCAAAAAGGGCACGTACACACACGATTGTGCTCGCACACACACGCACAGAGAGAGAGAGAGAGGGAACGACATGTACATGCGTGGACGCGGTGTAGGTGTGTGTAGAACCGCAGGCCAGAGCAATGGCCATAGCGCGTCGACGTTGAAATTGATTTCGAGCTCGTGACAAATTGTAATTGCGAGTGCGCGCGAGCTGACCTTTCGCAAGCACTAAAGGGAGAGAGAAAACTTGGCCGGTGGAATTTTCTCTTACTCGCTCGGTTCAATCAGAGGTATTTCGGCCCAAAGAGGTAAAATGTGAGGCGAGCTGCAGCTGAAAAAAGGACTCGAAAATCGTAAGATATATAGAGTGAAGCGCGCGTGCAGCTGGGTGTAGAGCGCGCGCAGTCTGGGCACAGTCTGCAGCACACTCATAGACATTCAATTAAATAGCTGGAGCGCGCAAGGAAAAGTTGGCCGCTGCTACGTAGCAGTAGTAGTAGTATACGCTGGCATGCCGAACGAGCTCGCTGGGGCTGGTAATGCAAGCTAGCTCCTCGCGACTGCACTATCTGCGCCGTTGCATTACAAGCCTCGCTCGCTATAGGAGGCAAAGTTTCGATGCTTCAGCTATCTCTTGCACTTGCGTTTCGTCCTTTGGAGCTCGCGCTACCCCAGCGGTGTACCTATATAGACGAGATACGCCTACGTCTGTGTGCGACTCTACGCGCGCAACTTTGCTCGTAACAACGCGAAACAGTATACAGAAAGCACTCAAAGACACGAGCCAAGACCACCGTTGCACATGCACACACCGACAGAGAGAAGTAACACTTACCATATATACATGCGTTGCGCGAGAAAAGAGACACAGATAAAGAAAGAGAGAGAGAGAGAGAGAGAGAGATGGGCTAAGCAAGTCAATCGTAAAAAATTCAGCTTTAGCGCACCTTTAACGCGCAAAGTTTTTTCTTTTACCCACTACTGACACCGCCGACGACACGGACCCTCGAAAAAAAGGGAGGCGATGAATTTTGATTTGGGAAAATCATATGAAAAAAGTTTCCTCGTAAGTCCACTGTATACATATATACATATATATGATACTGCAGCATGACTTTCCATTCGTTGTGACAAGCGAGTAGTAGCGCGAACCACGACGAACTGTGGAGGCCGCCGTCGTAAATTATTTTTTTTGCTAATATTAAAAAATAAAATTTCATAGTCGCTTGCCGATGTGTGCGTGCCCCCGAGTGTGTTCGGTCTTGCGCGCAAAAGTGACAAGTATATATTTCACAGCTTGTAAGGCAGAGGAATATTTTAGCAATATAATCGCTTCTATATAAAAGAGATATGTAGAAGAGAGAAAGAGAGAGAGAGAGAGAGAGAGAAGAGCTAGAGTGCATGTATGCTGCGAAAGGAAGAGCTGGGGGTGTAGGACAGTAACAGTAGGTATAACGGGCTGAATCGCAATGCGGAATTCGAATCAATTCGTCGCACTCCATTGAGCCTGGATGATTTAAGGAGTCGCGAGGAGAAGAGCTGATGCTAGGCTATACCGAGGCCAGGGGCTTGCGATCTTCCTTTTGGCACGCTCCGGCAACTTTTGCTTCTGCTGCGCTACTGCGTGCACACTGTGGCCTGGATTTTCTTCGAAGCGCATAAGTTGTTGCCACCGCCGCTGCCGCTGCCGCCACCACCACCACTACCACCACCGCCGTTGCTGCTACTGGTAACGTTTGTCAAAGTTCCGAGCCGGACGTGATTCCGACGTCGCGAATACGAGAAAAGCTGTGCGCGCGGCCTGTGGAGCCGGAAACACACACACATACCTCCACCCACAAGCTTGATATCTTCTCCGCTCCTCGCAACTGTCTTCAGTTTTGTTTACGCGTGACAAGCAAAACTGAGAAACTATGCGTCGAGGATGTATTATATATAGGTACGTACACAGAGGAATTATTGCCTGACAGCCCGAGAGCACTTTTAGATGTATTGAAAATATCGATAAAGTCCTCGCGCGAATGATTAGTTTTTTTCCTTTTCGAGGAAATAAAAGTTCAAGTGCTAGATTCAATTTTCGCAGCTGCGCGCTCGAGGTTTTATATATGCCAAGCTCATTGATAAACAAAACATGACGTTTGATTCGCGAGCGAAGATAAAATAAACAAACACGCGGTGACTCGGCAGGACCTAAAAGGCAATGATGAGGGATATGCGCGCTCGCACACAGTCACACATATACATTTAATACGTGTGCTCGAGAGCTTTTGAAAAAGATTAAGGGGCTGCTACCGCCCATGTGCAGAAACGTAATAACGTACATAAGCGTCTTTTCGTGGCAAATCTACTGATCAAACAGTACTGGCCGTCGACGCGATTAATTTCTCGTAATTTTTATTCTTCCTAAAAGACTCGAGGAAAAGTATTAGGCTCTTGTAAATTTTTAATATCTCTAAAACGCGAGGCAGCTGTGATATTTGAATGATATATCTTCTTACTTTATTCAGCATGAGCTTTACAGTACTAATGCCAGAGAAAATAGCTTTTGTAAAACGACTCTCTTCTATCTCTCTCTCTCTCTCTCTCTTTCTCTGCGCGCGTCGTTTATTTTGAAGAGAAGAAGAGAAACGCAGACGTATAGTTTTAATATTCCGAGTGATACTACAGCAACTACTAGTCGTTGAATGTTATTGCTATATACGGGCGCTCGAGAGTTGAAACGATCGTTGCGCGTTTACGTTGAATATAAAATTCCATCAGAAATGCGCGCCCGCGCCTGCGTTTGCATGTGCGTGTGCGACTTTTGCTCCCTCCCGGAGAAATTTAAAGTGAACCTATGATGCTATACGCGCGTCCGTCTGCTCGCTTCAGCTCTACGCGTGTCTCGTGTGCTGCTGTCTGTGCGCCGCTATACCAACAACCTGCATAGGTGCGCGCATTTTGTCTCTGAGGATTTATTTCAACATACTTGGTTTATGTTTCGTGTGTATTCGTTATTTGAATCGTCGAGGTATTTTATGCATCGATCGCTTACTTACGCGAGCTACCTTACTTTTTTACCTTGTTTTTTCTTCTCTTTCTTTTTTTTCTGTCTTTTTTTTTCATCATTATGGTTGCTGTTACTGCTGCTGTTGCTGCCATGCGGTGTTACGTCATAATTTCGAAAGAAAATTAAGCAACTTGCTCCGAGGCAGTTGGACCAAAAAACTTTTCTCTCCCTATACATCCGACGAAAAAAAGGGTAAAAAGTAAACGACGAAGCTCGTGGCAGTGTTATATACGCTTGGAATCGTTAAATTTACAAAGTCGCGGCTTGAAAAATTTTGTCCTATAGGAAAAACAAATAAAAAGAAGAGGATAGAGAAAAAGAGAACGAGAGAGCGAGAGGGAAGGTGAGAGAGAGAGAATTTTACGCGCATATGTTGGCGTCGGAGGCAGTAAGTAAAGTTTGAGTAAAGCTTAACCACTCGCAAACGTTCCAAGCTTCGAGCTATATAGCCCCGAGGTCCAGTTCCGAGTAGCAACTTTTTCTCTCGATCGTAGCAGTTCGACGTTTAGAACAAAAAATAATAAAAAAAAAGTAAGTACAGCGTCGCACAGTATGGTAAGGATGGCTGCTTAAATTTTCACCGAGTTCGCAGGTAATAACTCAGCGTGACCCAAAGTCGAACCAAAGGAAGAGCAAGAGGGAGCCCGAGAGAGAGAGAGAGAGAGAGAGAAAAAAGAAAAGAAGGGGTGGGTGGTGGTGGACTTTAGCAGTCGTCGTGGTAAGCTTTTTGCGGCTTTGCAGAATTTAAGACTTGTCGGATGCTAGCTCGCGAGAGCAACAGGAACAGCTGTGGCTTGTGAGGTATAAAGAAGCTTCTTTTTTATCTATTCGAGAAAAGTGGGGATAACAAGATGGAATGTTTCCGCCTCTTTTTTTGCTCGAATCTCTCTCTTTCTCTCTCACTTTTTCACTCTTAATTACTCATTAAAAAATTTGTCAATTTAGAGAATACACGTTTCTGTATGGTGTTGAAAGGACGATTATTCACGCGTACGATCACAAAGGGTCGATTTTGAAATTACGAGGCTGCATGACAGCCCGTCGGTATATAATAAGGAAACCGCTAATCATTCGATACAGAAACTGCACACTCGCGGCTTCGAGCAACTTAACACAAGTTTGAACAGCGTATGCGGCACGGATAGAAACTGTTCGTCTTTCTCTCTCTATACATAATAGCTTCCTAAGATGATATTCATCCTCGATATTATATGTACACGTTTCGCTCGCGCACGTTACATAACGCTAGGAAATCTACGCTTCATCGAGTATTATGGGCGCGCGCGCGTATGTACGAGGGATATAATATGCTGTACATGCAGCCGAGTGTATATTCGATCCAAGTGTTAAAGCGTATGAATACATCGCCATTATTCGATATAGACTCGCGTGCACACTTGTCGGGGGACGTATTAATATATCCCGACGCCCGACGCGCTACCTTCCTAACTCCATATAGTCAGTTGCGAGTACAAAAGTTTTTTTCTCCTCTTTTCAGCAGCGAACACACGTCTCTGCGATAAAGAGAGTTTAGTTATGCACCAAGGTGAATTCTTCGATTCAACAAGTATCAAGGCGTTGCTCTGCTCTCACTCTCTCTTTCTCTTCTACTCTACTCTCTTTGATTTTTTTCTCCTGTAGCAACACGCCTTATAGTGTTTATTGATTAAATCTTCTCCGAGTGCACGGCTGCACAGTGCCAATTAGAAAAAGCAAAAATGCTCGAGTCCGTGAGGAGGAAAAAAAATTGACGGAGTGCCAAGTTAAGGGAGAGGTTAGACTTTAATCGTGCTATTATCTGCGATTATATATTACAATTTAAACTCGAGTTTGCGAGAGCAAGCGAAGAGAAATAGATAGAGAGAAAGAGAGAGAGAGAGAGAGAGAGAGAGAGACAGAGAACTACGTCGGGGGCGCACGAAACTCCCCGAGAAACTATATATGGAATTTCAACGTTTTGAACGTTAATGTGTCATGTTTCTCAAGACGTGTACGTCGGTTAAGATCCAAAACTTTTGGAGCTATATATACGTATGCACTGGCAAGAATGGATAAAAAAAATTACGATTTCACACAAAGCGCACAAAAACACAGGTCAAATGGTGGTTTACCTTACAGTATATATATCTGGTCGCGTGCACATTTGACTTTTTGGCTCCTCGAAAACTAAAACTAGCAAAAACTTAGAGCTGAGTTTTGCTCTCCGTTATATATACCGGCTGTTCCATATCCTCCTTCCGCCGCCGAAAAAAAAGGATAAAACGAAGGTTTAGAGGAGTTTATCGGGGCAGGAACGTCGTTAAGATTAGAGCACTCTTTTGCCTCCTGTGCGAACTATATACATGTATGTGGCGCACATGGCCGGGTTGAAGTCGTAGGACAGGACCAAGGCGGTGTGGTGGCAGCCGGTCAGAAGCTTTTTTTATTGATGGCGATAAACATTTTTATAGACCCCATGCGAATTACCGGTTTTTACAGCTCCCCCGCCACTAGCGCCCATAGCACATCGGCTGTTTGATCCTCTCTCTCTCTCTCTCTTACGCGCGCGCGCGAGCTCGCTGCTTTTCAACCGTACGTTATACTTCCTCTCGAAAGCAGCAGCAGCAGCAACCTTTTGGTCCTTTACTAGACTTTCCTCTTGCTCCTTCCCTCGGCCTTTTTTGTCGAAAACTTTGACAGTTTTGCGCACATGCCTCGTGCATTTTTATATATATATTTATATATATATATATATACATACATATATACACTCACACGGCTCTTTTAGGCACATATACATCATATCTTCCACTGGTGCAGTAAAAATCTTGATGTATTTGACTTATGTTCCTCCATACCCACACCCCTGTGCAGATATATGTGTGTGCATGTGTACCGTGTGTAGATCTTGGGAAAAGTATTAAACTTTTGGCTTGGGAAAGAGCTTTTTACGAGGCGAAACAAAACAATGATGGACTTTATTGACTCGTTCGATGCGACAAATTTTCCGATGCTAAAAAATGAAGGCGTCTTTATGGAACGAAAATAACGTTATGAAAAGAGGGTAAAACAACAACAGCAACAACAGCAATGATGATAACAAAAAAAAAACCTACAAAGCACGATGATTTGACGCCGCATTTATTCTTCTTTTTCGTTTAGGTATTGTAAATAATAAATTTGGTGATAAGTAAAACTGTGCGAACAAAAAAACGGCGATAAAGTCTGAAAGCATGCGAGTATCAAAAGTAATTTGAAATGCATAAGCCAGCAGCAGGCAGAACTCGCTCATACAGTCAGATTATTGCGCTGCAGGTGTGGGTGTGTATACGTACGCACAGATACAATACGAGAAACTCTGAACATGCAAAGCGCAGTAACAAAAATGGTTATTCGCGAAAATTTGAGCGCTATATTGTTACAGAGAATACATTCTATTTTGCTGTATTTTTCGTAACTATGGAAATGCGAGGCTTTTTTGACTGCAGAGAAAAAAACGTAGAAATTAAGGCAAATTTCGAGAAAAAAAATTCATGTTCCGATGTAAATAATCAAGCTCCACATTCGCATGGCAAAAAAGAGAGTAAATGTATGATTAATCGTGTCGGACGAAACAAGGCAAAGGCTTACGTGTTTCTTATGCTCTCAAGATGGAAGAGCGAGTGACATTCTTTGCGCTCTGTGAGTTTCAAGTACTAATGAGTCGACAGAATTATCGTACAGTTCGTGACAAGCATCCAGCTCAAACAGCTCAGACAGCAGCGACATTATATATGTTTTCACCTAGTTTCATTTCGTCACGACAGGCCCGACTGCGACTGCGACAACGACTTCAATGGATGCCTGACAAGGAAATGACTGAAGAATTACCTCGTTACTTATTTTTCTTTACGACATGAACTTTTTTCGTCATCAGTTGTTTCGGAGAAATGGGAATATTCGTTGTTGCATTAACGTAGATCAGATTTTCAAAGCATAAAGGATCCTTTTACTAGTTTAGGCCATTGGACGCGTTGCCATATTCCTCGGTCCACTTTGGTATGCTCGTATACTGCATTTACATGCGGTACTCTGGCTGCAGGCTGGCCGACGGTAGCGCGTGAGGAGCTTTTACACGTATACACACAACGAATGCTTGATTGTGCGCTAGCTCGCACGAGCCCGTTGCCGTTGCCGTTGCTTTGCTGCTGGCGTCGATGCGAGTTGATTTAATAATGATACACCTGAAGTTTCACGCTGCCCCCCAGCCGAGCCACGTGCATGTGCAGCTAGTTTCATCCCACCGAGCTACTTTCTCATTACCCTCGAGTTTGAAGCCTTTTTTCCTAAGCGAATTTTTCTTCTCCCACTCCTCCTTTTTGCAGCCGGTATGATAGCAAAAGTTTGTTTTCTCTGTGTCGTTCTTT
>CACVKI010144850.1:3275-15711 GCA_902732785.1 Trichogramma evanescens
AAAAAAAAAAAAAAAAAAAAAAAAAAAACAAATATCAGTATAAGTCGCTCGGTGAACAGAGAAATAAAAAGCAACATACAGGAAAATTGAGGAGATTCAAGTTCATTGATCAAAAGCTCGCGAGAACTTGAGCACCGCGCCGTCCGAGAGTTATCCGGAGAATGCCCGATGCTGCGTCGCTCCAACTGCTGGGCAACCTAAATAAACAATCTTAACAAAAGACGTTGCTGGTTGCTAAGCATTTGCCAGCCAGTAGGTTTTCGCGTCTCCCTCCGAGCTCGAACTTTTCTATATGCGGCCTTTTGTCACCAATATGCTCAATGAGCTTCCAGTTGAGGCCCAGTACATTTGTTCCATAACACATCCCTTTGTATAAGCTCAAGTAGTCCGTAAACGAATCTAAAGGCTTATTGACCATTATTTGTATTTTCAAATTTAAATAATATGTAAAAGAGTGATAAACTAAATACGCACAATTAACGTGCAGCAAAGCCAACGTCATGGCCACCAGCATACGCTTGATGTCGCACGAGAAAAGCCATGCTCGCAATCGCAGGCAGCGCAAAAGTGAACCTTAAAAGACACCGATAAATATGCTTATTGCAAGTAATAGATCATCCGAGACGGTTACCCAAAGGTTTTGCCCATGGTGCGACGGAGTAATGTTACGTAAGACAAATATGGGATACCGAAAAATATACCTCCGAATTTAAAATCGTCTTCGTCTAACTTTCTCGCTCTCTCGCTCGTCAAAAGCTTCGCGGTTTGGGGAAAAAATCCACTACCGGCGACCGAGAACACGTGCGAATCAACATGGAGCAGCGAGAAAATCCTATACCTACGCCTCGTCTTGGACGACAATTCGACTCGCAACGCACAGCCTACAGCACACGACGCACGCATGCAACAGCAACAACAACAACAACAACAGTAGCAACAACAGGCGGCTAGGCAAGCTCGCACAGGACGCTGCCGCTGATGTCGCGCAGCTTGCAGCACGGCGTACGCGCTATGTCGCAGCTGCGCGCGTTGCATTATGCGCGATACACATAATACGATGTAGCAGTGTAGGTAACCAACGCAGAGCGTTGGAATCCCCCCGCTTATATAGAGGAGGCAAAAATTCAAAGGATCCGTACCATAACAGACTGCGCGCAGGCATATATATACGGTAGGCTAGAGAGCGAGAGGGAGATACAGTGACAGGCCGCGCGCACGTACATGTATACGTACGTACAGCTACGATCCGAGAATTTTGCTTGCTCAAGCGCGCGTGTACACACACACACACACACACACACACACAGTCGCACACGATGTAGACAGAGCGCCCGCAAGCTCGTGCGCGCGCGACGTCACGAAATTAACGCTGCGCTCCGACGAGCTCGAGTTTGAAATTCTCAATTGTATCTGCATTGTGTGTGTGTGAGTGTGTGTTCTCGTGAGCGCCAGTCATGACGCATCATTCGCAGTTGCTATGCAGCTCGCGCCGCAGCCTATGCCTCTATATACACGCGGGGGGGTTTGATGCTGCGTTTGCTTTACCTATACGTCCTGCTTTTTTTTTTCTTTCTTTTCCCTTTTTTGGCCCCAATTTACACCGATGTCACGTTAGTGCCGCGTTGTACGCTACGATGATCCGCGATCGTATCCGCATTGAAACAGACGCACTGCATTAAGTAATGTAACATTTGGAGAAAAATAAAGGACAGCGACGAGGAAGCGAGCGAGCTCGCAAAGTATATCTACTCGAAGGTTTCGTGTAGTCGTCTCGCGCCTGTTCTCGTTGTAATTTTTTTTTGTTTTGTTCCGTGACATTCTTCCATCCCGAACCAATTGTACATTTTGAAAAAGTGAGCAATAAAGTCGGGTCGACACGAGAGCTCGTCGCTCTCACATTGTCTACGTAGTATACGCCCGCGTATATATACACGAAGCGAGAGAGAGCGACGGAAGATCGACTACCGCGACTGGAGGCTGCGCGAAGCTATAATACCTCAGACGAAAGAAAGACAGGAAGTTTGCCGCGTTACAAATGGCTGGTACCGCTCTGCATATTCAACTAGCTCGCTCTCACTCTCTCCCTCTCTCTCCCTCTGCCTACACTCCTGTAATATCTTCCGAATCCTATCTGTGCCCCCTTTCCCATTTTTCCTTTCTTCCCCTCAACTCTGTATCCTCTGCCCTTCGTCTACGCGCATCTCGGAAAACGTGTCCGACGAACGAAAACTGTCTATGTGTGTGAGTATAATGAAAAAAAGCTCGTTTATCGGGTATATTCGGTACAGCGATGATTTGGACTCGAGCTTGGCGTGTGCAAGTTCGGCCAACCAAGAGACCCCGTGTCGGGGCAATAGCAGCAGCAAAAAAGAAAAACAAGAGATAGTCGGGGAAAGAGCAAAAAATCAGGCAATAAACGCGAGAACAAAAGACTTGTATAAACATGACGTAGACGCGCGCGAGGGCGCACGCACACACGTTGTGTGTGTAAATATCGACGGGTGCAGAGCGCGCGGGGCCGTCGTCGTCGTGTGTTACTACGGCTTTCGCGACACGTCCGTGTGTCGAGCGAGCGCCAAACCACGCAAACGTGCATCCACTTCGAAAAAAGCACCCATCGACGGCCGTTAACGCTTGCTTCTTTCTCTCTCGCCTACACATGTCTATATACGTGCCCCGTGCACATACCCACCCACCCGCACTTGCACACACACACACACACACACACACAAATGTATATAGCCAGGGAGAAACTAATCGGGCCATTTTTACGGCATCAGTCGGTGAATATCAAGAGTGTGAGAAAGTCGCGAACGACAAACGATAGCCGATCCATCTGGCTCAACGCTAACGCCTCGGCGCGCACTGCTCTCTTTCTCCTCTCTCTCGCTTTTTTTTCACCAGGCCTGGAGCTAGCGATCCAAACGACGCAGCTTCTTCTCTCACTCGCTCTCTCTCTCTCTCTCTCTGTACTTTATTCCCTTTTTTTCGTCATTTACTTTGGAGAGCTACGTTACGCGGCTATATACGCGACCTCCTCTCCCGCGTCAATCTTCGAAGCCCGACGCGCACTCGGTCGTTCAACTCGCGCGCACGGCCGGGTATTTGCTCTGCTACTGCTGCTGCTGCTGCTGCTGCTGCTGCTGCGGAGCATCGATGACGTATCGTGGCTCGTTTTTCTAGCACCGACTCGATGATTGGATACTTTGTTCTACTCTAGCCGCTAATTCGGCAATTTTTTAATTTTATCCCGCCGGCGCAATTTGCGCGCGCGCGAAAAAAGATACCGCGTGGCAACGGAGGAGCGCCCTGAGAGAGAGTGAGAGAGAGACGTTATAATTAAGCCGATCTCTCGACGCGCTGCTCTACGCGCGCGCGCGCGCTTTCAAACAGAAGCCAATTTCCTTTAATTTTGCTTCTCATCTTACTAGTAGAATTAATTCGCCTCTTGCTTTTATTATTTCTTTTCCATTTTACCTCGAAACTCACCTTACCTCTTGCCCTTAATGCCTCTTATCACAGTTTGGCGATTTTTTTTTAACCCCGGCTTCTAATTAAGAAACTAGACGGTTAACATAATATTCGTCCATAAAAAAAAATATCCAGAAAAAATTTAAAAATATATGAATTTCGATTTATTTAATCTTCGCCACGGTTGAGATAATTTTTAACAAATATTTTTCTCGTGATTCTTAGAGATCGCTCGGATGAAACGGATTGGCCGATGGTCCAACGTAGGTCGGTTGACGGCTTTTGAACAACGACAACGGGATCGGGCTCCAATTCTGAATATCTGTTCTACCGCAAATCAAGAAGAAGAAACTTGCGAATATGCAGAAAACGGGAACCGCGACCATCCGAATTATGATCATGGCATCGTTTGACTGAAATCAAACAAAAACGTTTATCGTTTGCCCACGCGACGGATAAAAAGTTTCAGCGATAATACTCACGTAGAAGCCGAAGATCCAGATGAGCAAACACATGACCACTTGATTCGCGACTTCGGAAATGGCAACGAGCAAGCCGGCGTAGTACGGACTCAGGTCCATGTGATTGATCAAGAAGCCACTGGACTGGACGCAGGCCAGCCCCACAAACACCAGCCAGCCGAATTTCACCGCATTCAAGACATCTTCGTAATAGTAGGTATGAAAGGAGGAGACGAAGATGACTCTGAGGATCATGAGGCCGCCCATCGGCACCGCCGCGCCGACAAACTGAAAGACCTTGCGGGATCTGTCTCTGGTCAAGTAGCTCTTCGCCACCAGCCAGTCCGAGAGGCAGCCCGAGAGCAGAGTGCACGCGATCGCCACGAAGAAGGGCGGAAGCTCGGCAACGATTCGCTTGAACTGCAGGAGTCTCAGCTCCTCGTACGTGGCTGGATGGTAAAAATTGATGGTCATGGTCTGGCCGAGCGGCGAGTAGAATTGCGTGACGAAGTAGACCGCGTGGGTGACGATGAGGGTCCACACGGGCAGCGATCTAAACATCTCTGACCACGGTACCGGCGGTCTGTAATTCGGGCCCTTCTGGTCGACGAATTCATAGGAGTCGTCTTTGGCGCGGGTGATCCAGATGTACGCGGAGCCCAGAGTCACGGTGACGAGGGCAAAGACCGTGAAGGCCGTGTTGTAAAGGACGCACGAGATCAGCCACGAAAAGGGGAAGATAAACCACTTCATCGACAGCACCAAGGAGCCTGGAATAAGCGAAAAAAAAATCAGCTACAATTTTGAGTATCAGCGTGATTACATATTATAAATGAAGAAATCAACTCACCCACGCTGGCTCGATAGCGCATGGGCACGTTGCGCGCCAGGATGGTGTAGGCGCTGGGCAGGAAGAACGAGTTGGCCACGCCGTGCAGCACGTGCCAGAGTTTGTACAGCAGATGCATAATCACCGGGTAACCGTACGGGTGGTACGGCCAAAAGTTGATCATCATCGCGTAGACGCAGTGCAGCAAACCGTTCAAGATCATGCCGTGGCTGAGAAGCCGCTGGGGGCTGTGATCGGACGCCCACCTGCCGGCCAACAGGATGGACCCGACATAGCCCACGGAATACAATAACAACGGCCAGAAGACTTCCCAAGCTGCGAGGAAAAGATTCGTGGCGCGTTACTTAATGTACAAGCTTGCGAGAAAAAAAGTACTTACGTTCAGTTACCGGGAGATTGTAAAAGTTGAGGGATCCATAGTGCATATAGTAAGATTGATAAAATATCAATAGCCCTATGCATACCTGGAGAACCTGAAGTTTATATTGATGTTTACTCTCTGCTGAAACAAAAAACAATCAACTTGTCACCCTTCGCTATCACTTTTGACGCGGCTCTTTTGACAATCTTGCGAATCATTTGTTTGAAAAACTGACGCATCGGCATAAAGTTTGACGTAATGTCTATTTTACCGGCACTCATCAAGATGATCAGACATTTTTGAAATATTTGAGCAGTGATTGAGCAGTGATCATAGTAAAACCGCCACTTGCTGAAAGTGATTTTGTAGCGGTTCTTTTGAGAAGAATCAAAATCTTACCTATGACATCATGGTAAATCGGTGGTTCTCCGCTTTTGCCATAATTTTCCGGCAAAATCCTGTCGCGATCGACGTAATAATCCGTGTGCTCCGAGCAATTACTCATGACTGTAGGCGCGTCCCGGTCGTGTTCTTGGCGACACGATCGATCCGCGACTAAATTACGCTGCCAAAATGACATCGAGATAACGTTTATTCGGGCTGATAAAAATGAGATAATGCTCGAGAGAGCCTTAATGGCCTAATAAACATGAAATTAAGCTATCTCATTCGATACGTCCGGCGGACAGGTGAGCTGCACGCGCGGCTGCGATAATAATGCGTGTGCGTTTCTTTTTTTCTCAATGTGTCGCACTTATCCCTCTTTTTTTGGTGAAATTTTCACCATTCCAAAAGAAAAAAACAAACAGTCCAAGGTTGGAATAAATAGTGTCTCTCTCACTTTCTCGCCTCGTTAAGACGGCTTAACGCGACCACCCGTGTATCTCGCTGCAACTTTGTACCATTACGGAGCGAGAAAAAGCGGCAATGGTACTTCTTTTAATGGCTCCCGCGGTAGCATGACCATTGCGCGCGTCCATATAACAAATTCGCCTTTTACGATCTCTTCGAGCACGTGCGTGTGTCAGTGCAGGTGAAGCCCCGTACGTATAAATACGTGCCTCGTTTGTGTGTGTGTGTGTGTGACAGTCGACGTGCAGCAGTACAGACAGCAGCTCAAACGTTAACGCGCTGGAATTTATTCAAGAATTAGGCGAAATCGATGGGACTAGTATGTACGGATGATGATCGTTATCTGTTCGATGCACGCGTACAGCGGGGAAGTTGTTGCGGGGGGCGAGCAAAACAAGAGTGTACCTCTTGACTCGCCGCATGACTTTTGATCTGTGCTCACCAAAGCATTTGCTTCTGATATCTCACTAATTGGCCATTCATCGCTTTATACTCAAGAAGAGCACGTCAATTGTGTTATCTATAGTGAAGAATCAAAACGATACGTATACCAAATGCATGAGGGCACGTTGGCAACTGTCAAATATATAAAGAGACGCAAGCTCGATTTCGAACGAATTCATTAAACTCGACTGTAATGAATTATTTCGCAATTTATCAAGCTGACCCAGAGCGACGTTACATCGCTCTTATTTTCGAATCATCCCAGAAGAATATCAAAAGCTCGCATCCGCGGCAAGAGATGCCTTCAAGATGTTTGCTTAACTTCCTCGACGCCAGAAAGCATCAATGGCAGCGTATAACGCTGAAAAGGTGGCAAAAAAGCTCGCCACGCTCGCGCACAGCAGCAGCGGCAGCGCTCGAGATCAGTAGCCGAGAAGTACATCAGAAACTCGTTTATTACAAATGAGCTGCGCGAGTACGCGAGCGCCCAAAGACAAAGAGAAGAAGGAGAAGGAAAAGAAGAGAAGAAAAAAAAAGAGAAAAAGAGTATCTTTTTAGAGAGACGCGTCAGTAAGTAGCCTCGCAGTGCTCCAGGATCGGTATACTACTATCCATTACAACGAGGCGAAGCGACGGGGGTGATGGTGGTGGTGGCGGTGGAAATTAAAAAAGCTTCACGTTGTAACGCGCATCTCCGACATCAAAATCCAATCAATCCGACGAGCCACTAGGTATATAGCTCGGACATACATATAGATAGCATCGGTACATAACAGCGTTACCTATATACATAAATATAGCCTCGGCTCACTCTATATCGGGCCAAAGCCTCTCGAGCCGAAAACCGAATGCACTCGTAGTCGTCGTCGTCGTCGTCGTCCTCTTCGTCCAGAGAGTATATAACTCGGCAAATCCGAAATTCAACGTCAGAAACTCTCTCCCTCTCTCTCTCTCTCTCTCTCTCGGTATATAGTCTGCACGCGCGCTGAGTATATAAGATATAGTATATAGACAGCAGGGAGCAGCAGTGCTCCTACGTAGCATATAACCTAAGGAGAGCTTCAAGTCCATCTCAGGCCATGAGCGAGAGAGGGTTCAGAGGGAGTGAGAGAGAGAGAAGACATCACCATTAAAGAGCCAAGCTCGAGGCATTGTCTCTGCGTTAATGCACCAAGTCAGTAGTGGTAGTCTCCTAGGGCTTTACTCGCTGCCGTAAACACTCGCTCTTCCTCTCTTCCTCTCTTCCTCTCTCTCTCTCTCTCTCTCTCGACGCGCGTAAATTCGCACTCCTCTCTCTCGCTCTGTCTCCTTCGTCTTCTATCATTGTACGTTCATGTGCACGACTGCAGTATATGTGAGTTTGCAGCTCTCTCTCTCTCTCTCTCTCTCACACACACATACACACGTAGGCTATACAGATATATGTGTGTACAGCGAGCCGAGGCCGACTCGACTCTTCTTAGCTCTCGAGTGTCGCTTTTGCGCTTGACGCTTATACACCAACAGGCGCGACTTTATACGCAGTGACTATTGTGCAACTAATGCTTGCCTCAGCTCTCCCTCCCTCTCTCTCTCTCTCTCTCTTTCTCACGCTATTTGTGTATAGACTATGGCTATTCGCGTGCACCTGCTCAAAAGCGCCACTGACTCGAGTTGCGGCAAACAAAATAACAAAAATAATAAACGTATACGCCCCTAATCTCGTTAATTCCATTATTATGAACAATCATTATTGTCTTATCTCTTTGATTAGTCATTTTCCAAAAAGTTAATCACGTCACCGTCTTTTTATGAGCATACACTAACACGTCGGCGCGACACCTTATGTTGTACCATTATGCAGGCAGAGCGATTGAAAACACGCGTCGCAGCAGCAGCAGTTCGTTCAAGAAGAAGCGATAAAATTTCGGCCATCGTATCTCGTTACTTACAATATTTGCCGTATAATAACTAGTGAACGCGTGCAATGTCCACCCACCCCCTCATGCTCTGTCCATAAATCAGACACACTGGCCCCTCCACTGCCGCTGCCGCCGCCGCGCTTATGCATACATTAGCATACTCGAAGCGCATTACAAGTTTTTCTCCGCAAGCTCGCTCGCGGGAAAACGTACATAAAAGCATGTGCCCGGAGCCGCCGCCGCCGCCGCCGCCGGACGAGAGTATGGGCATTAATATATAATGGAGAATATTGCAGAATATAAATGTTTGCCCTCTCTCTCTCTTTTGGTGTTTATGCTCGGCACGTGTCAACCCAGTAATAAGCTAAAACAAACACGAAAGCTGTGCGAGGCTCGCGCGCGCGACCAGCGTGATGGGATGCGTATACGTTGTTGTGTCCGCGTGCACGGCGACGACAAGAAAAAAAGTGCATTATCTCGCTGGACTGATAATGATTTCACTCGCAGCTGCATATAACGAAACGTTCCTGTTTGTACGAATTACCGAAAACACGTCAGTAATCTCCTCCGCGATAACGTATGTATATAATCTACTTACTATCTTCAACGTCTACGCACATTGTTATTACATACATGCAGCGTATTCGTGTGCTCGCTCGTGCTGTCAATCCTACGCGAAACTCATCGTCTTTGTCATCGTTCTCGGCTCTCTCTCTCTCTCTCTCTCTCTGGTGTCTTAGGCGCGCGACTTGCAGCAGTGCACGCACCATCGGATCATCGTCATCCTGCATGCAGCTACGACGACACTCAGCTGTATACTCAGCGGTGGCTGCAGTCACTCGCGAACGGGAGTTTCGCACAGTGCTGCATATGTGCGCGTGTATGTGTGTACGTATGCATGCATGCGGTGCATTATTATCGTGACGTTTACAATGACGAATTCAATTGGACGCCGACTATGACGACGACGACTCGAGTCCGTATAGAGAAGGTTAACGCGCGGGGTCAAGCGCTGGGAATTCGGTGTCGCTTTCAGAGGAATCTGCCTCGTCGTCGAGTCGTACCGTACAGTCATCGTCGTCGTCGTCTTCGTCGTCGTCGTTGAATAGAGACTCGAGCTCGACGCGTTCGTCAATCACGAGATCTCCGTGCCTCGAGCATAATGTATACGAGCCGTGCGCAGCATATGCAGCACATGAATATACCTCAGCCCCATGCTATATGTACGCGTACGGCCGATCGCATTCCACGACTACTTAAAACCTTTTATAATTGATAGAGAAAAACGAGGGAGTTTATAGCACGACTGCGACTGCGAGGCAGCACTAGTACACACTACAGTAATATATACGAGACGCATGTGTACGACGATTGTTGCGTTGAACAGTAAAGTTGCATCGTCGCGCGACGAGCCGAGTAATTCGATATATTTGCTCGCGAAGCACGGCAAACATTACTCGCGATTCGTCTTTTCGCCGCGCGACTAAAAGTTTCGACGATCGACTTGGTTTTGTTGCATTAATTATGCGCCCTGCAACGAAAAATTCAATTAATGGGGGGGTCAAGCATTGAAAATAGTAAATCACGTATATCTTTATTAGCTTTTAATCTTGCCCGAACCGTAACAATTACGATCTTTCGATAAACCGATACGACGTAGCTAATTACTATTTCATTAAAGTTACAAAATCCATTCGAGGAATTTCTGCTTCATAATGCGATCGGAGCATGTAATATATGAGCCAACACATCTCTCTCTTTCTCCCTCTCTCTCTCAGTTCCGAGTTACTGCACACACACAAAAAGTGGGAGACCTTAACTTTGGACTCAACTATGTGAAAACGTTTATTTTATCCATGCCCGAAAATTTTGTACTCTAGTGCAGCAGCAGCATGAGCAGCGGCCAATTTGATGCTTCCCGGGGAAAAGTAGCCACTGCTTACGCGCTACGGGATTTCCATGGCTGTAGCTGCAACTTTACATACTATATCCGAAAAATTACGTTTCTCATAATCATGCGTGTCGGACTACAGGGAGGAGCGCGCGGCGTGGCACGAGTTTTGGGCCACGCGCGCGCGCTCGCTAAAATACATAATATTCCCAGCTTTTCGCAATTTCGCATGCAAATTGTGACCGAAAAGTCATAGCTCGAGCTGCTCTCCGCCGGCAGCAGCGGCAGCGGCAGCATTTGTAAAGAATAATGAGAGTACAGGACGAAAGTCATTTTCGCAACGCGCGGAGTGTGCGTATATAATACGAGTTATACGCGCGAATCAAGTAGAGTAAGGCGCGAGTTACGTATTATACATGGACTTATATTTCCCGTTTGTTTACAGCAGCTCCGAGTTTTAACTTCTTTTCGCGTTGCGTACGGCTGCCAGGCTCGCTCTCTCTCTCTCTCTACGTGCCATTATGATAACAGCCATAAGTGTGAAACGCTCGCCGAGCTAAAGGGAAACTCAAGCGCGCATATGTGTACGAGCGCGTGCACGTGTGTGTGCTGCTGCAAACGAAACGTTCCTCGCGTTTTGTATTTCATTACGGGCGCGAGCACGCCTAGCCTGTAGTGGGTTTGTGTAATATTGCGCCGTGCCTCGCGCGCTCGTATATACATATACTTATAATGTACACACTCGCGTTATGAGCATGTCGACGTCGCGATAAAAGCCAAAAGCTCGAGTCCAGCGGTGCACGCGCTTACTTGGGTCATTTTTTTCCCTCTCTCGCTCTCTTTCTTTCTCTCTCTTTTCCCGCAGAGTTGCACGAGTTCTCGCGTACGCGTCGAATTTCGTACGCGCGCCGCCGACTCTAATCCGGATAAGCGTCGAAATTTCGCCTGCGCTCGGACTCGCGAGTTTGTGTCGACACAGCCGAGCTCGCTCGCTCGCTCGCTCTGGACGCGGCAGTTTAAACAAAAAAAGAATGAAAGAAAAAAAATAACGTCGACACAACACACACGTACGTAGCCGAGTGCGATCCGTACATTATGCACTCGTCGGCCGAGGCAATCAAGCAATCAGAGCCGCCACCGCCGACGTCGCATCCTTCCTCTCTCTCTCTCTCTCTTTCTCTCCGGGCGACATTTATCGCCTGTTCGGGCGCCCAATTTGCGAATGGCTCGTCTAACGCGCGCCGTATACACAAACTCTGCTGCGTATATATATCTGTACCGTGTACCGGATGCGAATTTTCGATGCGTCGAGTTCCCGACACCACGATCGCTTCGAGCCCATGGCACATAGAGTATAGGTTCTATAGTCGGGCTGCTACTGCTGCTGCTGCTGCTGCGGAGCTTCGGCATCGTCGTCGTGCACAGCCTGACCTAATTAATCACGGGGTCGGTAACGCGACACGCCGCAGCAACAGCAATGGCAGCAACGACGACGAGGCGATATCTTGCCACGAGGGTGAGAGAGAGAACTGTTATCGCGCAAAGTGCAATCGCGTATACATATTTACACTGCTGCAGCAACAGCATTAGCGCCACTTTGACCTCCTGGTTCTCGTTGTATGAGCAATTCTTTGAAAGATCTTCGAATGCAAGGCCAAGATCAAGATGAAAACTTTTGTCGCTTTTTGCGGATACTGAATATTAGGAACTGCTTTTGAGGATTTTTAAAAACATGGGGTACAGCGTGAACAATGGAAATTTATGTTAAAGAGGACGAAAAACTAGTTTAACGAAGCCGAAATCCTTTGTAGTCGAGGAAATAAAGCATTCAACCTCCGATTTTTGAACAGTAAGTCCGATTGAGATGCGGTTTTCGGCATTCCATTCGGGAGAGCGTCTAGAAATTTTGTGAACAAAACTTATGAGGGACAAATGAAAATTTGCACCCTGGGGGTGAAATAAACGCATTTTAGGGATGCATATTGAACTCACGACTTGGTCAATATGTGTATTTCACTAAATATCCGTAAAAATGAGTCTAATTTCTGCACTCGGGGGTTTTTGGGGTCGCCGAAAACGAATATCGCAACGACGATGTACTACCATGTACCTGGGGCCCAGGGCGGACCCTATATACCTCGTCTCCTGGAGTTGTACGGGAATATTCAATATATCTCGTTGAAACTCGTTACTCAGGGGTTTTTG
>CACVKI010144855.1:0-24914 GCA_902732785.1 Trichogramma evanescens
TATCAAATAATAACCATTGAATAATAATAATTGGATTACACGGATAAACGAGTCAAGGTAAGTAAGTAAGTACATATAGAAACGCATACTGGTCGCGATTACAAAAAAGTACCTCTGCGTACGGCGGGCCGAAACGTAACGGAATGTAGAGTATAACAGTCGTGGGGTATAAAACGCGCTCACACACACGAGGCTTGTGCAACGCTCATAATGCACATGCAAGGCGCTGCGTTAGTTAAGTATTATTATATACCTATAGATAGTTGCAAACCTCGAGCGCTACTGCTGCCGTCGTCGTGGGTGCAGCTGCACCAACGTTAAACACCCGAAAAAGGGGTGTATACACCAGCAACAGCAGCAGCAGCAGCAGCGGTGGTGAGTGCGCTCGCGCAATATCACAATGCTCCGAGTCTCTCTCTCTCTCTCTTTCTCTCAGTACTTATACTGCGCTCGCACACACAACGACGTCCTATATATCGCCTCTGCGTTTGTATGCGTGTGTGTATGTACACCGTAGGGTTACGATATCTCCGCATAAGACAGCAGCAGCAGCAGCAGCTTATGCCTACCAGTGGGCTTATACATAATACGCGCGCGGACACGGAGAAGGAATAGCAGCAGCAGCAGGCCTCGTCGCGTTGTGCAACATTACTTATAAGTGTAACGCGACGTCTAGTAGTAGCAAAAGCTCCGAAGCTACGGGGGGCCCCGCCGTAAAAAGGCCTCTCGTACAGTGCTCCAGAGAAGAAAGACGACGACGCGAGCTGCTGCTGATCTTTTAGTGCGCGACACCGATAATCGTGTGCATTGCAGCACGTGTGTGAGTGTGTGTGTACGTGTGTGTGCACAAGTGACGCAGAGTTTATCGTCGTGCGAGCGAGCCCATATACATATAATAGGTGGATTTCTCATACGTATATAGGTTTACAGTATTACTCTCGCCCCGGCTCCCATAGTCTCTTATACTGCAGCAGCAGCAGCAGCAGCAGCAGTAGAGCAGAGTTGGATCTATATATCTATATCTGCTGCAGTCTCACGCAGGCACACGCAGACGACGACGACGACGACGATACAGCAAAACTGCCAAGAACGGCAGCAGCAGCCTACCCCCGATAATCCGCGCGCACGCCTTCGAGTGCCCGCAAGGGCTGAAAATCACATATAGCAATGTGCGCTCGCGAGTTAAAGTAGTGCATACGTAGCAGTGATCAAGCTCGCTTCGGAGTCATCGTCGTCATCATGCACCTTCGACTGGAACTCGTGCAGCTGCCGCTGCCGCTAATTGCTACGACACCCATCGCCAGTACCGCTCCGCGGCCGTCGCCTCGTCCTCGTCGAGTGGCGAGCCTCGCCGAGTGCTTGTTCGAGCCGAACAGAAGTCGTCAGTAGTCATCGCGAGTGCAGTGTGCGTGTCCGTGTGCAGAGCCTATCCTATTATTAATATAGTTATATATATAATAGTAACGGGGCACGCCGCGCGTTGATGAGAAAAAAGCTCGACCAAAAACACGCACAAATAATAAGAAGAAAAAAAAAAGAGGAGCACGCGTTACTTCACCTTTTGCTATACGGGGAGAGCTTGATTTCTCTCACGATCGTCGCGCAGTTCCGTTTTTAACGTACAACACACACACACACCACAAGAAGGATATATAAAAGGATATTTATTACGAAAAAAAAAAAAAAAAATACAGAATCCTCTGCTGCTTCTGCTGGTACGCATACATAATATCTCAACGAGGAGTCGAGGGAGCTGCCGAACAGCGAGGGAGAGACAGAGCTTTGGCGGATATATATCTATTCCCCGAGAACGAGACGACGTGAGCGGCTGCCAAGTTTCTCGCTCCATCGTCGTAGTCGTGTAGTCGTCCATCGCAATATTCGCGATATAACACGAGTATAGGCAGTGTGTGCAAGTAGCAACACCGACGACTACTGTCTCCCTTTCTCTCGACTACTTGTATTATAATATAGAGACATAGGCACACAGCATTACATATAGACACAGTGATAATTTCGAAGCTGTGCTTCTGTGCTGCGTTGTGCTGCGACTGCCACTCCAAAACGTGTATGCACAAGCAGAAACATATGCCGTAAGGCGAAAAAAAGGGCCTCCCCCTCCTACCCTCTCTCGCTCGCTCGCTCGCTCGTCCGCAATCGTTATCTCTCCTAACCTTTTTTTTTTCACGCGCGCGCGAGTGACACACTCTCTCTACTACTCGCGATCGTGTGCAGCGTGCAGATAGTAATAAAAAAAAACTGCCTGGGCATACCCATCCAAGGGCCATACCTCGTATAACGGGGTACAAAGAAGAGGAAGAAGATCGGCCTCCCCAAGTCAGAGCAGTGCGCACGTGTATGTGTGTGTGTGTGTGTGTATGTGAGAAAATCAGTGAATAGTGCCACATTATCGTCATCGCGACGAGGTGGACAAAATTGACGCGCGGCTGGGGGTTGAAAAATAAACATTGACGTGGATTCGTACTGCTATTTCGATCACACGGTATAATCACACTGCTGCTGTGCTGCTACTGCTGCAGCCCTATAGTGCCTATATATAAATACACCCTCTCAGTGTGTGTCCCTCTCTCTTCTCTCTTCTGCTACCCGCCTAATACAATTCTAGTGTCGCGCGACTCTGTCCGTGCTGCTGCTATACGGCGCTCTCAGGCTCTCTCTGGACTATATGTTTTATAAATAAAAAGTACGTGTGTGTGTGCTGGTGCGGGTGCGCGCTTCGAATTCAAGTGTCTCGTGTGCGTGTGTGTGTGTTGTCTATTCAGGCCTCCTTCGTCTTCTTCTATTCTCTTCGTCTTTTTTGTTGTCGTATCACTACCACCACCACCACCACCAGCAGCGTGTCGAGATAAAGCTTTTCTTGGCATACATGTGCTGGGGTATTGGTGCAGTTCGCGCTTGTACTACTACTACTGCTGCTGCTGTCGTCGTCGTCGGTGCTACTACTGCTCGTACTACTGCTGCTACTGTTGTTCGTCTGCAGCGCGGAGCACGAGGATGGCCGAGTTACGCTGCAGCTCGTGCGCTCGCTGCAGTTGTCGCCCGCAGTTCCAATATCAGTACGATAATAGCCGCCACTCAAGATCGTCGCCGTTGTCGTCTTCTCGTCCCCTTTCTTCTTCGCCCTGTCATATCGAAGACGTCGTCGACTGTAACGTCGCCGATGCGGCTGACACTACTACCGTCTTCTTAGGGCAACGACAGCGGGACCGCTGCTGATGCATTGAAAACACGACCTCCCGCGGAGGATTGAATTAATTAATTCATTGTAATACCCGTGTGTTGTACGCAGCACCGAGAGATTTAATCATACGGAGCTATTAAACAAAAAAGAAGAAAACACGCCAAGACGATGGAGCAAGCAATAGCACCGCCTTCTACTGCTACTACTCTTCTTGCCGATTCAGTCGCGTGAGAGAGAGAGAGAGAGAGACAAGACGGAGCAATCGTGCAATTCTTCCACGCGTTCAAAACGTAATTTTGAAGTATATAGCGCGTGCGGCGGAGCAACTGACACGACACGCAGCTGTCAGCTACTGTGTACATGTAATTGCTGGAAAGTCGACCCTTGCCACGTGATGTACCCGTGTGTATGTTAGTGCGTGTGCGTGTGTATTCGTCGATTCGATTCTCTACATACACATACGGTATACCACAACACAATCACGGCTAAGCGCAACGAGTATACCACCACCGACAGTTCGCGAGTTGTGCGTTCTGCTATAACGACGTGTTTGCAGCGAGCGAGTGCAACGTCGTCCTCGTCGTCGTGCACAATCATCTTCTTCAACTGCCTAGCCCCCCCTTGTACAGAGCGCGTCATTCTGCTGAGCGAGAGTGATGGCGTCCTCGCAAAAGGGTATACAGATTGGCAACGCCTGGTTCCAGAAGAAGATTAATCTGAGGCCTCAGCACCGGGGTGTTCACCTGGTCACCGAAGAGATACTCAGGCAGATACCGGAGCTCTGCCAATTCTCAGTTGGCCTCTGTCACATACAAAGTACGTTGTTGTTTTTGTTTTTTCTTTACGTCTCATGAGCTGTTGACACTTTCAATGCTACCATTAGTACCTCACAATTCAAAAATTAGCACTGTTGGTTGAATACTTTTGTAAAGCATTGAAAAGTGTTGTCTGCATAATCTTATAGGTTATGTGGGTTGCATAGTGCTTAGAGTTGATTTTTATATTTTATAAAAAAGTAAAGTATAAAGAGCGAGCCCAAACATAGAAAATACCTTTCAATAATTTTGTTTACATATAAGTTGTCATTTTACTGTTACAGTTCTACATACGTCAGCCAGTTTAGCGCTGAACGAGAGTTGGGATCCTGATGTGAGAGATGACATGGAAATGATGCTCAATAAAATAGTTCCTGAAGGATTGCCATACAGGCACAGCTGCGAAGGACCTGATGATATGGTAATAAAAACAATTTGCACAATAGAAGCTTCTAAACATTTTGATAAAAATATTTGGATTACATTGTAATAAAATAATTTAAGATACAATGAGAAATATAAAATGTCTTTAACTCGTCATGAGCTTAGTTCTTTTTGATTAATTGAACAAAGTTACAATAATACAACTATCTTATTTAAACTATGTATAACAGTCCAACTAATCAAATTATCTAAAACAATTAATTAAGGTCACTGTTTAACTATGAATTAATTTTTTACATAAGATCAACACTTGATACCAGTATTTGAATAACATACTTAAGTTAAACACAATTGACTAAATACAACCAATTTAGAGTGACCTTATACTGTGTTTGTCGTATTATTGTAATTTTATTCAATAGACAATTGAATAATATTAAAAACTAAAAAAACATTAGGCAATGAAAAGTACAGGCAAAAGTATCTAAACTGTACATCTTGTTATTTTTCAGCCGGCTCACGTCAAGGCCTGCTTTCTGGGTTCGTCGCTGAGCATCCCCATAACCGAGGGCAAGCTGGCCCTGGGCACGTGGCAGGGCGTCTGGCTGTGCGAGCATCGCGACCACGCGGGCAGCCGCAAGCTCGTGCTCACGCTCACGGGCTGCCTGCGCGACTCGGCGCGCAGCCCCCTCAGCCCCGTCAGTCCCATCGCCTCGACGTCCAGCTAGGACCACTCGCACCCGCGTAACAGACGCGGAAAACGATCGGGCAGCAGTAATCTGCGCAAGTCGACCACGTCGAGCAACGCCAGCTAGCAGACGCCGCCGCTGTCGTCGCACTCGAGCTACAGCGGCGGCCGGGTGCCAAGATTGGCCTCCATGGAGAAGGATATATAAATTATAAATATAAATTATATTACGTAACGATCTTGCGAGACACCCTTCTGCGTGAGAGCCGCCGTGCTGCCCTTACGAGGACGACGACGACGACGACGTTGGACGACGATGACGAAGAGGAAGACAAGAACAAGTGCTTCTCTATTCCCCTCGACGATATATTATTATTATTACTACTGCTGCCTGTGCAACGCAAAACGCGACGCGACACACAACGCTGCTGCTGCGGCTCCGCAAGAGAAGAAAAACAAACGCAACCACGGTATGGGCTTTGTTTCTCTCTTTCTCTTTCTCGAGCCAGAAGGACAGCTTCTTACCAAAAAAAAAATATATTGTACGTCGCTAAGTTCTATTCTATATGAGGCGCGCGGGTGCGTTAAACTAGAATATTTAAATCATAAACGACATTTACCTTTCGACGAAGCGATCGAGTGCTGTAGATCGAACATCACTTCCCCACCTCTCGATTGACGAGAGAGAAAAAAAGAGACACACGCACTCGTGTCGATCGATCGGTAAACGTTTTATTTTGCTTAGAACTTTATTTTCTATTAATGAATAATATAAATGCGTATGTATGATGTGTGAAACAATCATATGAATCATTCCTGTAAAACAAGAAACGAAACGGTGAAATAAAGATAAAGATTATTAAATATAAAATAGGGATTGAATCGTTGAGTCTAGGTGATTATTCCCCCATCACTTACATTCGACGATGTTTGGTATAAAATATCTCTTTGCGTCCGAAATAAAAAAAAAAAAACAAGAATTACAGGATAAGTGGAAACAAAAAAATGAAAAAAACCATTACCCAATTTAATTCAATCATGATCGAGCCTATATAGAGACAAAAACTATATTCGATTGATAAAGACCGAATCTCCGATTATTTTTGGAGACGAAATAAAAAAGAAAACTACTATTATATAATGCGCACGTTGATTTCCTAATAATGCGGATGTGTATGAGATGAAATTGTAAATTTCAACATTCCCTGATCTGGAGATGAGCATACATGTCGAGGACGATTCGATCGTGGGTTCTCGTATCGGTGGTGTGTAAATTAAAATATTATATAAAAAAAATGATATGCATGTGTAGAAAACAAAAAATTAATTTCAAATGAGTATAGTAATGACAAGGTGAACAAAAATACGATGTTGTAATATTGTCGGTATCCGACACCGCCATATATAACAATAATGAAGAGCGCGGGCACTTTTGCCCCGATTTTCTTCGTATTTATAAAAAAAAACATTCTACAAGAACTTGTACAAATGCACAGTGAGTTAGTCTGGTTAATTCATTTACATAAAATTAATGATCAAAATTGAAGAGGGAATTTCTTTCTTTTCACAAGCTGTGACTTCAAAATATGCATATATATAACTATATAATAAAAAATATACTATATACATACATATTTGAAGGTCAATTTATAAATATATATTATATATTTATATATACACATAGAAAAACAAAAAAGTATATCACGACAAGCGATTGTATGAAAAATAATGAGCAAATTCTGTCCGATACTGTAAAAGTTACTCTTATAATATATCATTGATCGATATACGTAAATAAATTTCAAGACAGAATAAATATATATTATTACTTCTTATTCGAGAAAAAAACAGCACAAAAAGTTTGGGATGAATCACGAAAACACGTAAAAAAAAAATTATACTCAATAATCTATACACACCCCCAATTACACACATACACAGACACATTCAAAATTTCGAACGCGGCGATATAAAAAAAAAAAAAAACAAGTTACCTTGTAACTGCATCAAAAGCTTATTTCAGTATATCCACGAGAGCAACAATTTTTGGCTTGTTATTGACTTGCGAGTGCGAAATTAAGTATTTGCAACATTCCATTTTTGACACTACTTTCATTCCGAAAAAATCAAATAAGTAAAAACATTGATATTATTAAATAAAACGCATATTGATAACGAAATAAAAAAAGAGTTTTTCGATTTTTGGTACCTGCTTGTATAAGATATTGTAATTTTTTCAAAATAATTATATAAATATAAAAAAGTTTTTTGATAAAATCGACGACGGAAAAATTTGATAAAAAAATAACTGCTAAGTTTAGGTGAGACGCTTTGACACCACACTTACATGGTAATATTAATAATAATTACGAATGAAACGCATAAATTGACAAAAAAAACCAGCACAGTATTTAATTTTCAATTACTCGATACTATTATATAACGAACTATTTATGTTACGTAGTTTCAGCGAATTTTTCAAACCGAGTGATCGTAGTCGAGCATTTACATATGCTGCACATGAAAATCAGGGTGAGTTAAAGTTTTGAAAAAAAATGCAACAAAAAAAAAGCAGAAAAAAATTATAAAAACAAATCGACGGCCAGGATGATTTTTGCCTCGAGAGTGTTATACAAAAGTGCGTCATCTTTGCAATTGTATATTTTGTATAATTCGTGTCATATAACTTATATATTAAATAATATAGCGAAATCGCACAATCTTCGTACACATCGCTATTTAGAGTCGTTATGAAAAAACAAAACAAAAAATAATAATTATGTACGCGCGCGCAGAAGATCGAGTTTCCGTACTACGGCAAACTTTACCTTCGCAGCGAACAGTTTTTTTGTAAAATTCTTGAAGAATATAAAACGAATACTGTGTCTGATCCGAATCTGCAAAAAAAAAAACAAAAACAATTATATCAATCGAGAGAAAACCCAAGGAAACATGAAAAACTCTCAATCACTGATTAAGGATGCATTGATTTAATGAAAGACGAATGAAGAAAATAAAACGAGTAGAATTTTACCTATCGGATTTCATACGAAAATACACAAAAAAAAAATTACTATAGAATAAAGTATCATCGTTATTACTCGATCAACACAAGTTTCTGGAAATATGAGCTTTAACAAAAATATTAAAATAACAAAAAATAAAAAATGAAAATTCGCGCAAGACCAGATTCTTACAATTATTATGAATATATATTATATATGTATGAAAAAAAAAAACGACAACCATTCACATGTACATAAAAAGAAAATCGGGAGATTTAGAAGGAAGGAAAGGTGTATTAGCTTACAAGCTCTTAATTCAAATTATGAAATAAAAAATATCGAAAAAAAAAAATTCGCTCGTCGATTGTAATTTTTCTTCACCCTTCTATCTCGCTTCGAGTGTAAACTGATGAAAGAAAGAGTTTTCAGCGTAGACACTTTGGTCAGCAATGACACTCTTTCGTCGCGCGATGAAAAGAAGCAAAAAAAAAACAGCTCACAAAGCAGAAAATCAACAATAGTCACTCTCGTACAGATAGAGAGATACGCGCGGCTCATACACTCAACCCAAAGGACAGAGAGAGAGAGAGACTACTACTTTTATTGGCCGCTCGAAATATTGATTGCCCTTTATTTTTTATGATCAAGCCTCTGTGCTGTGTTGTATTGGTCCCGACGGGATGTGTGTATCTACTTTTCACCGCCGCTTGCAGCGGAGATGAAGCAGCAGCAGCAGCACAGCACGAGTGGCAAACAATTTGTCGTCGTCATGAATCTTTCGTTTATTTTAGTTTATCGATTTTATTTTCAGGTATAGGGTAGGATAGAATATATTTCGCAAATGGTGATGCAAATTCTCGGTAATGCCTAGTTAATTGTATTGTCTCGACCTTTGACGCTCATGGTAAAGGCCAGTTTTTTTTTATTATCATTATTAATCAATACGATTTATCATATTTTTTTACAGTAAAAAAAGAAGCGGTAAAAAGTTTAACACAAACTTATACTTACAAAGTACACACTATCGTCGTTAATAATTAACAATAATAAGTCTGAGGGATATCGCTTAAAAAATATTCGCTTATAAATATTAGTATACGTAAATCCGGAGGCGTCTCATCAACGCCTTCCCTCGGGCAGATTGACCATGGCCGGGTCCTGTGACTGGTCGACGGCGGCGTCGGGCTCCCTGTAGTCCTGGGGCAGCGGATGCGGTCCCGGATCGCCGCTGCTGAACTCGTTGGCCTTCTCCTGGACGGCCTTGAAGGACTCCTTGATGTTGTCGAGGGCCGCGCCGAGGCCGGTCTTGATCTGATTGAACTCCTGCGTCACCAGCGACAGTCGGCCGAGCAGATAGTTCAGGTTCGTGTCGACCTCGCTCATTCGCTTCGTTATCTCGCCGACCTAAAACGTCGTTACGTTGATAATAATTAATCAGAAAAAAAAACCTAACGGAAATCATCTTTTGCTATGAAATGTTATTAACTTTTAAAAACTTTTATAAACTTCTAGTAACTTTTATTAATTGATATAAACATTCGAATTTGAGACTCTAATAAAAGTTAATAAAAGTTTATAGAAGTTATCAGAAGTTTATGAATGTTTTTAAATGTTTATAGTATTTCTTCAACAACTGCGAGTGTTTTACTTTTGGATAAAAAAAAAATTAAAAATGTGCAAAATTTGATAAAATTTGATAAGATTTATGGGAGTTATGAATTAATTATTTTGTTTTTAAATTAATGAACTCTTAAATGATGGTTTGATGCTTCTTTCAGCACAAATATCCTACAAAACAACCTCATCTCGATATTTTTCTTCGTTTGAAAGTTATAATGATTTTCTACCAACAAATTGAATGCCACACACACACATGCACACATGGCACACACAGACATTTGTTGAGAATTCTATGTAGTTAACGAATATGAAAACTAAATTATCGTATAATGTTTGATTCAAAAGGTCATTCTAATTTTTTCAGAATTTGAAATTGCTAAATAGAAAGGTCTATAAACTTTTTCTATCTCTTGTAAACATGAAATAATTTTTATGAACAGATCATAATTTTTTATAAAAGTTGACATTATTGTAACTGGAAAATGCAAAAAACTTTAAAATGTTATCAACTCTTATAAAATTTTATAAACTTCTATAAACTTTTATTAACTTTTATTAGTCTCACATCCGAATGTTTATATGAATTTATAGACGTTTAAAACGATTTTCGTTAAAGAAGGCACTCGCGTAATTGATAATAAGTTATACCTTGCTCTCCATTCCGTCCATGGTGGAGGTCGTGCCGTTCACGTAGGCCTCGTTCTGCTCGTGCAGCTTGTCCAGTGCCTTGGCGCTCTCCATCATCTGCTGGTACATGACGTTGATCTGTCGCCAGACCTGGTTCATCTCCTGCTCCATTTTCACGGTGAGATTGGCCAGGGCGCCGTTCTGATTGTCCATGATGTCGTTGCTGATGCCGTCGAAGCGCGAGTTGAGGGTGCGATTGATGTTGTGGCCCTGGGCCTGCACGAGCTCGCCCACCTCGCGTATGATCTTGTAGGCGTGCTCGAGGCGCTTCTTGGTGTCGAGCACGTGGTCGGCCATCTCGACCATGACGCCCTGGCTCTTGCCCAGGTCGTGCAGCTCCTGGCTGATGCGCTCGGCGTTGTTCGCCATGTCCGATCTGTGTTTTATACAGCCAAAAGATTCATAATTACTAAAGATTCTTCTCTGGATATTTTAATTAATGCGTACTTCAGAGAAGTCATTTTATCCCTCGATTCCTCCTTGTTCTCGTTCATACGGGACTCGATGCGCTCGTTGCCCACCACGATGGCATCTTTCAGGGCGTGTCGCGCTTCCTGGAGCGACATTTGCGTCTCGTTGTGCATCGTGTGTAGCTCGCTGATTCTATACAAAAAAAAAACAACAAAAATTTCTATATTTTAAGCTTGAAAATATTAAGTGCTTGGCAAGTTATATTATATTTATTTGTTTGATGCAATATTTAAACATTAATTTAAAATGTACCGAAGTAAACAAACATGAGAGATATCTGTTACACATCAAATATTCCAATTTAAAATTTCCAAACAACTTTCAAACGAAAATTTAGATGACGCTCTCTTAACTTGTGGGGGTTTGGCTTCTACTTGTGGATTCGACAGTGACATCTGGCGTTAAAACCTGGACTGAATACTCGTATCGCACGTTCGAATATGGTTTACCTGGGCATATTGCGAACTTGTTCCAGGGTGTTCTCCAGCAGATCCTGAAGCCTCCTGAGAATTCGAACCTGCTCGTCGACGGAAGCCGAGGAGACCGCCGAGGCGGCGTCGCGGCTCGATTCCTTGAGGCTCGCTTGGCCGTCCAATTTCGACAGCAGATCCGAGACTTCTTTGATCTTCGTGCCGATCGTTTGCACCTGTCGAAAAAATATCACAAAATTGTTGGTATCGAAGTATCGTAAAAAAATCGCAACAACGTACCTCGACGGGCAATCCAGCCAACCAGCCGGCGAACGAGTCCTCGAGCCTCTGCACGCGATCGTTCAGCTTGGTCTCGCTGGCCTCGATCCGGGCCAGTATGTCGGGCGACCTGTCGACGATCGCCGCGTTGGCCTTGTTCGTGCCCTCGATCACCTTGGTCTCGATCTCCGTGGCCCAGCCCTCCAGTCGGCTCTCCAGGTCCTCCACGGTGTCCGCCGTCTTCTGCAGCTGTATGCGCTCGCGCTCGTCCTTCTGCTGGATCAGCTGCTCGACGCCCGCCACGCGATCCTCGAGCTTCTCGATGTAGGCCTTGAGGCCGTCCACGGTGGACATGCGCTTCACCAGCAGCGCCATGGACTTCTTCAGCTGCTCGGCGGTCTGACGGTCGCGGGCCTCGTGGCGCTCCAGCTTCTCCGTGTTCTCGCGCATCATGTGCACGAGGCTCAGCATGGCGTCCTTGATGTCCTCGTGGCTGCAGCGCAAATTTTCGCGTTCGGTCGTTTATTAAACCAGTAAATGATATAGAGTAATTTCTTCTAGCGTTCGCTGGACAATCGGTTTAGGCAACAATAATTAAACACACTTTTTTGTGTCAGTCGTCAACTTATTTGCATTTGCAACATATCGTCTAGCATTTCTCTAGACCTCTTCAGGCTTGCTGAGAGTAAGTTCAAAACTCTTTGTCTATCGATTGCTCGAAGGAATTACTCTAGTAATATGAAAAATAGAAGGCAAATCGTGAATATGATGTTGTCTGTTCACAAAAAGATTAACAAAAAAAATAAATAAAATAAAGTTAACGTTCTTCAAACTATACATTTAACTATGAATAAATATTATGTTTTTTTAACAATTATGAGCAATCCATTTCTCAATTTTATAATTACAATATTTAACATTTCTTATAATTTTAACTCATCTCTGTACAAACTTTTTTATTCATAAATGAAATCGACAATTGTTTTCCTCTGCATTCCACGATACATTTTCCGTGTTACATTTTTTTCTCGATTGCTTTGAAAATTAGACAAAAGCAGATTTCACCAGTTGCCTTCGCGCGTATATTTCTCCCGACGTATCCTATTACGCCATTAACGCGCATTAGTTTTGCTTTCGTTTAGCGCATTTTTGTCATTCTCGACGATATCGGCGTAAAAAGCGAATCTCTTGATTTTTTTTTGAAAATCATTCGTTATCTCAGTCATGTAACAATTTGCGATCGAATAAATTTAACGCACTCGACATAATAAACAACATTGCATACGCATGCTAACACTCGTTAATAGGTGAAGAAACGTCAAAAAAAGTACTTACGTAATTTCAGCGCTGGCGGCGCAGGCCAAACACAGGAAAAGTGCGATTATCGAATTCCTCAGCTTCATGATAACGAACCCCGGTGGTTGACTGCAAAAAAAACAAACAAACGGCAACGATTCATTCACGTGAATAAAGTGCGTCGACACTTTCGCATCTCAATTGGAATCGATTTGTATACCAATGCGAAACAACGATTGCGTACGGGTTTCAAACAAACAGATATTTTCTTAAGCTATGAGATACGCTACAGCAGCCACGCAGCGAGAGTCACTTAGCGACTGCGATGGCGAGGCTCCACACAAGCTCTCGAGCTTTGTACATCGATAATTTCCCTTAGCATCGTGGTAATATAGTCTTCTCTCTTTCTCTCGTTATATACGTTACATACACAACACATATGCAACGCACATGCCATATCTAATGACTCGTGTGGGATATATGAAAGCGAAGCAGATTTTGAGCGAAGCGCGACAGCAAAAAAAGTGTGTTTTATTATTATCTTACGCGACTCTACTCTCGAAATTCATATTATTCGACTAAAAAAATTGAAGGCACGAAGTTAGAGCGAGCGAGCGATACGTTGTAAGAGGAGAAAGATGAGACGTTCTCGTGTACGCGCGTGAGGTCGACTCACTCGGATGACCTCTCGAGCATAGAGCTCGTCGCGTGTGCTCTGTGCTACAATTGAATTATCGGTATACTTCTATACGACTCGTCGACGGGCGCAATTACCATATCTCGCGTATACGTATCGGTTCGTGTCGCGTGGGCAGGTACTATTATTTCGAACGTCTCCGAGGATGTTTTCATTCGCAGGCGAGAGAGGAAAGAAAGTATGTATACGAGAGATTCGATTGGATATTATCGGTTATAACAAATTGTAACTTATTCGAGTGTCAAGGTCTATGCCCTCGAGATTAATAATGCGTGTGTATCTGTGTACGAGTTATATAGATTGACCGATGCGTGCGCGTTCTCGTATATATATATTTGTTTTGCCGCGAGAGAAATATCGACATTGATTTTAAAATTATCGACTCGTGCAGCTGTATACGAGTCTCGAGGGTGCGACTGTATTGTCTATATACGAGTGCAGTTCTTTCCTCAAGTTCAAATTACGACATTTCGATTTCGATTCGCATTTGAGCTTTGAGATTTCTTATTTTCTTTTATTATTGAAATTACTTTGCAATTGTGAAAATATTTTTAGAAAATGTTGGGCCACCCGTGAACATTTGGTGTATGAGGTACGCGAGACTCGACACATAGACGTTAAAGCTATAGAAATCTGTATCGATAGTTTCTAGAGTTGATTTATTAATTCTGAAATTAATTTCATAACACAATTAGGGTAGTTACCACAACCATTCGAGCGAGTGCAACATCTACAGCAGTGGATACTCATTAGGGTGGACTGTTTTTCGACGATTTTTGAAAATCAACCCATCATAGCAATTTTCTTCAAGAATTCTATAAAGGAAGAAGGCACGCGCAATACAGGCACGTACAAATGATATTTTCTGCCTCCTCAAAGAGAATGTAGCTGTTTCTCTCATTTTTTGCTCAAATTCAACGATTTTTCCAATAAATCTCTATTAAAGCTGTCTTGTGGTTTTACGTTTTATAATATGTCTTTATTGTGGAGGTATTTTTCATATTTTTCAAATAGTTTAGGCGCTTATGATACCCCTAGCCGTATACAATACCTAAATGGTTTAGCCAGGTAGCGGCTATTAATGTTAATAACTGATGATGATGATAAGAAGAGTAAATCTTATACGAAAGACCATAGTTCGCTACATCAGATTGTGGTTCGAATTGCCTCACTACTTAAGCGCCGAACTTTGATCGATCTGTTGCGGGTACGTGAAAAATGTCGATCAGCCACCTGGATTGAGCAGCGATAACTATAAACGCGACTCGAAGAAACTCGATGCGAGGTTGATTTGAAAATCGCCCGTGCTACGATCGAGAGCTAGTTTGTTTACGTGAATTTTTATCATTTCCAACTTTACAGATGCTTGTAATTCGTGCTTTAATATCTCTGCTTGTATTCGCGTAATCTGAATCAATTTATCCGTACTTACAACGAACGAAAGCCTAAAAGTCACTTATCCGAACGGTTTATAAAAGATTATAATATAAGAGCGCGACTAGCCGTGCAGATGATGTCCATTAATATACACATGTAAGAAGCCGAGGCTACTATGGACCATGTGCTCTCTTGAGTATTTCTCCTCTTTTCTCCTCTAAATCGATAATTCACAATTTTTTTTTTTTTTTTTAGTGTTCTTTAAATTTTAAACTGCATTCAATTTATAGCGGCGCTTCTAAATTTAAATTTGGGAATACCCTTCAAACCATTTGTTACTACAACTAAAGAAAGTACATTAGAAAAGAAATTAATGAGACTGAAGGAGATGAAATACCAATTAGCCCGTTGTGGTCACTGGGGGTCCAAATGACCCCAGACCACCATATGACCACCTCGTTATTATTCGGAGGTGTGACCACAACGGGTTAGTAATTGTAATTGTTTCAAATAAAGAGATATTACACATGGTAAGTTTATGGTCATTCATAAAGGATGAAACAGTTTTAACTTGTGACATTTTTAGGTCAAATCAAAACCATTGCCGAAATAAAAATAGGAATAATGACGCAATGTGCCGAACTTTGATCGATCTGTTGCGGGTACGTGAAAAATGTCGATCAGCCACCTGGATTGCGTAGCGATAACTACACTGGGAGACTTTCCGTGCGCCTGATACGCTTGCGAGTGTATACTACGCACCGAACACAAGTGTATGTTTTTCCGCGGCAACCCGTGTGCTCAGCTCACCACCGGTCTGGAGTCTGGACTCGGGAATACACCGAACGCGAAAACGCACACATACTGCATAGACAGCGCTACAGCCACTCTGTGAACACGAGTGAACACGCGTTGGTTACAAGTCTATGTTCACGCGCATTTGTCTTCGTCGGTTTTATTTGGACCGAATATTAAAGAAAATGATATTCATTACCGACAAGTTATTGTAATTAATAACGAATATAAAATTGATTCTTTTCTTGTTTTAATTCAAGCAAATCCAGATATTCAATTTGGGAAAATTTTATCCATAAAAAAATTAGAATTAAAAACCGGCGAAGTGTCCGTTCAATTTGAAGTGGAAGTATACATATGAATTATTTTTCGAGGAACATATCATGGTGTACGTAGTTTCAAAAGATGCAACAAACAATAAAAAATTTGTAAAATTGAACGATATACCGAGTATGCCGCCAGCTCCAGCTATAAAAAATCGTAGCCAAAAGGCCGAGAAGACAAACACACACACAGAAATTTGTTGGTAATTCAATGCAGTTTCCAAATATGTAACCCAAATTTTCCTACTACGTCTGGTTCCAAATTTCATTTTCAAGCCTATCACATAGCTTCCTCTATGAGGAAGCTAAAGGGGAATGTTATTTTATAATTTAAGTATAAATTATAATTTATTCTGTTATTTAACATTAATTAAAATATATGTATAATATTCCAAATAGATTATAGATGATTTTTAAGAGGATTCTACAACAATTTTACAAGTGCATCCGACCCATGTACAGAGATTCGCCGGCCCCGCGTCATCCGTATAATTACCGTGGTTATAACAACCGCGGCGGTAATTATCGCAATTATAAACACGGTAAAAATTACCGCGGTGGATACAAGAGTAGCTACCAGAACTATTAAAATTGTATCGATGTATATCAGCAACATATTACTTAAGCGCCGAACTTTGATCGATCTGTTGCGGGTACGTGAAAAATGTCGATCAGCCACCTGGATTGAGCAGCGATAAACTATAAACGCGGCTCGAAGAAACTCGATGCGAGGTCGATTTGAAAATCTCCCATGCGGCGATCGAGAGCTAGTTTGTTTACGTGAATTTTTATCATTTCCAACTTTACAGATACTTGTAATTCGTACTTCAATATCTCCGCTCGTATATTATTCACTATAAAAAATTACACGCACTATCTGAATCAATTTATCTGCGTGTACTTACAACGAACGGAAGCCTAAAAGTCACATATATTCGAACGGTTTATAAATAAGCGTATCCTATAAAAGCGCGCCGAGCCGTGCAGATGACGTCCATTAATATACGCATGTAAGATGCCCGAGACTATATACCGTGGGCCATGTGGTCTCTCGAGCATACAGATATATATACATAATAATATATGTAAACGGGCGATAGCGCGCGCGATGTTTTTGGGTGATATACACGCGCGCGTATGTATACGAGCCATCTGCAGCACGAGGAGATTTCGTTCACCCGTGCAAGAGCACATGTAAGTAAAGCCGCATAGCACTGAAATCTCTTTGCTTGTATGGTTTCGGCTTCGCATCTCGGCGATTTATCGCGCGAGGCACACAAGCTCTCTCGTCAGCGAAAAACGTTTGAACTCGCGCTCCGCTTTGAATATTTCAATTTGAGAGACGCTCGCTGGAAAGGTCGTTAACTGTATCGATAATGAAAATATTTAACGCGTTTTCCGGCGAAAAATTTTTTCCTTCCTTCCTACAAACTGAATTCGCGTGAAAATTACAGCCGCGCGCGATGACTATAATTTCTGTAACTTCTCTCTCGTTCTCTCGGACTCCGAGAGCCCTGAGGATAATGGTTATCTGCGGTTTCGGATTTGTACACTGTATCGATTTCGCTCGGCGTATACAATTTCACGCGATGATTTCGAAATAACACAAATCACTCGTCGAGTCGTCGTCGTCGTCGTCGTCGAGGGGGAGACGAGGAAGAAATATACAACGAGACGTGCAGACGTCTTGCTGCTGCTGCTGCTGTGTTACAAGTGTGAACGCCCTACGAGATAGCAACGCGCGAATGATAATATCTTGCCTTGGGTCTTTGTGTCTTTTCTTTTAAGCTTACTCTTATATACATCGTAAATAGGAACCCAAGTGGATCGCGAAGCCTTTTCCTTTTATTCCGAATCGAGACGAATTTTTCCCTTTTGTCCGTGTAAGCGTTAAATTTCGCACTCGCAACAATGGCATTTTATGTAAAACGGAAGTGTACTACGAGAACGATTTATTATCATATCGCAACTTTATCAACTACAGCCTATTTATGCCTTTGCTGAGTGCTGGGCATGCACTACGATACGCGCGCGCGTCCATGCTTACTCAGGGGTCTCTCACTCTCGAGTATTTCGATTCGCTAACTGGGCTTTTTGGCGTTTCGGAGAAATAGCATTACTTATCAATCGACGGTTAAAAATTATGATAAAAATAATGACGAAAATTGAATACACGAACTCGCGTGCAAATTAGCAATGATTTTCCAAAACAAACAAACGAAAAATACTTACCGAAAATTTCGATAAAACAAACAAACAAACAATTACGATCACAAATTGCTCGAGCGAATTATGCACACTCTCGAAGCACAACTGGAGCCCCGCGACGGCTCGATTTAAAATACTTTTTACTTATTATTATACTATCACACACTATGCAATGCGTGCGTCTTTGAGCGGATCGCGCGAGGGACTGAGAAGCGTTACAATATGTAACTATATATCAACACTATGTGTCTGTGTACGCAGTATCGTTTGCGGGGAGCTTGAATCTTTTAAGCGGCGATGCGCCCGCAGTCCTATACACTCGCATCTTCTTCTGTGTGTACTTTTTTTCTTTTCAAACGAGAGGCGTCCGTTCCGCGCGTTTATGCACGAGTGTACACATTTGCTCGACGGTCGATGAGGTAGAAAAACATTGAAAACTCGAGGTGGTTTCTGCATAATCTTTCGTATACTTTAACGTATTTATATAAAAGTTTTCATTTTCAACAGTTTTATACATTCTAATTTATTTACAAATATTAATAGTCTGATCGATCCCAAAGTATCAATCCTTTCTGTAGGTTCTGATCAGCTTTTGTAACAGTTCCTTCTGTTCGGTATTGAAAAATGACCACAATTCATTTTCCAGTTCCAATAGAGATTCATAATTTCTTGATTGACAAGCCAAGACGAGCGATTGTAACAGTATCATTTTATCTTCCTGCATAGTCGATACTGTAAAAGAAGAATTATGTCGTCCAGTTTGTTCACAATTCAAAGTGCAAAATTATATTATCATCATTAATAATATTACCTGTAGGAGTATTATCTTCAGCCCAAGCATACTTTTCCAAGACTTGAGCGAGCGAGGGTGCGAGTCTTTGAGGAGAGGGTCTGAGAATTAACAGTAACAATACTCTGTTTATTTCACAGTCGTGTAAGATATCTCTGTAGTATCCTGTACACTTTGATCCAGTATGATTTTCAATCATCTCTACCAATTCATTTAAGACATGTAATGCGGATACATAATTTCCTGCAATTGAGACTTTTAATTTCAAAATAAATATGGTACACATCAATAAAGTATTTTACCTTGTTTAATATAATATGAAACCAACATGTTGATAGCTTTAAGTGTTGAATGTGCATTAACAGATTTATAGAGATATTCAATTCCTTCAGTATTAGCTCCTAACGCAGTAGCTAATTCTATTGCCAGTCCTGCCGCCATGACTCCAAAATGTTCCTTGGTTTCACATCTTGTCAGAGTATGATTAAAAGTATTTATTGCTGCTTGATGATCTTCTTGGCTTATCGAAAGGCACCCTATATCGTTGCTCCTTTTGTTGGATAACAAAAACTGACGACCAGCTCTGATTAAAAGGTTTATTTCTGTTATGGAATTTCCAATGGTGCCTTGACATCTTGCCGCTGCGAGCCAACAGCAACCAGCATAGTGATGTAGATCCTTTTGTTCACAACTGATTGCCAATGACTCTGTATTGTTAAATACAATTTTTAAATTCAAATATTTTACAAATTTATTGTAAATGAGTTTGCAGTAAATATATACACACCAAACTGTTCAGATGCTTCTGCGACATTTGGTTTACGCAAAAATCGTCTAGAACAATGCAAAATTTACGTTGAAAAATAAAAATTTACAAGTTTGTATCGATGTAACCTTACTTTTTGAGCTTATTCGAGATTATTTGATAATTTACGAGAACATCGTGTCCATCCGAACCTTTAATACTGAGTTGTTCTGGCAGTGACATTTTTCGGCGATAAGTACAGAGTTAAAAAAATAATAACAACTAGAAAAGAGATGGTTTCAATGTGTTTCAAGTGACAATAGATTATTTTGTATTTTGTATTGTGTACACACAAGTGTCAGCGAGTCGATAGCAGACGACGAAGCTTTAGGCGCTACTCGCTGCGCATGACAGCGCGGGATCTTGAAATTTCGACAAAATTATCGGAAGCAGTTCTCAATTACAATAAAATGGAAAGAACTTCATAAATCAATTATTAAAATTCGGTAACAATTTTTTAATACAACTTCTTAGTATTAATAAATATGAGACGACATAAAAAGTTTTACAATTTTGTTTCACTACAGCGTAAGAAAACAAGTGATATAATGAAGAAAAATCATAGGCCATTGAGAGGGATAATGAATGAAAGTTTGCTCTGTCGATGTAGGTATTGAGTATACATTTTTTTTTACTAATAATATAGGTGCGTATCGAATGGCCTAACGGGTTATGACCCATAAAGTTAGGGCAAACATGTAAAAATAGCTTGCCTTCATGGAAATATGATATCTAATTCTCATTTGGTTCTTCTTTTATAGTTAGGAAAAAGTATAATAAGTTAAAAAAATAATTCAAAAATAAAATTATCATCCGCAGTGCTCATAAACAAACAACAAATTAGGAAACTGTAGTGCGTACTTTTTACTGACTGACAGTTTGAAAATCATTTAAAAACTTTACAACAGGATTTTTGTCGATAAAACATATCAGTGGTTGTTTACAAATTAGTAAAAAAAAATTGATAATTAAAATTAGATGTGGCATATTTGATAGTTAATGTCAATGAAATGTCTGTCAGTTGAAATTCATCGACCAGCCTTATTCTGTCTCGTACATTAACATTGCTCGATTACACATTGCTCGAAATTGAAGAACGAATCGATGCACTTGTGAACATTTTCTGCATGCACGAGAGACCATCGAACTCTCATATGAAATTGGAGCGAATCAATGGCAGCCGTTCTTACGTACAGCAAAGCAGCGAGAATCTCGGCGTATGTACGCCGCAGTCGTACTGCGCGAAGGCCAATTATTTGAAATTGCGTGTGCATAACGAGACGACGCAGTGTCGGTTCAAGGATGAACGGACGGAAAAGGAGGAAAAAAAAACGCGACGATGTTCTCGTGTGCTTTGGAAACGGCTGCAGAGACAAAGAGATAAGATGACAAATCGGTCGCTGCTTAGCAAATTAATAGCTTTCTGCGGTTAAGAGCTCGGAACTCGAAAAAAAGGCAAGGAAATGAAAACCAAAGATAGCAATCCACTTTGTTGCACATTTTTCGATACTCTCGAGTTTTCGTGGCCGGTTAGACTTGAAGGCCCATTAAAAATATGTAGAGATTGCTCATTGACATTTGACATTCTAAGTTAACTTGACTACACACTGACTCCTAAGCCAAGCTTCAAAATTGTCCTTAAAATTTGTACAATCTCTTACAGGGAAAAATCTCTCCTCCTTTTTTCCCTCAAACGCACTCAAATATTAAAAAAAAATATTAAAAACTTACACGATAGTCTCTACTACGTAATCGCGTCGACAGCTCGCAGATGTGCGCCCGCGAAATAAGCAAAAGACAGACATACGGATAGAATGAGTTATGACGAGTGTGTGTGCTGTGTTAACATACACACGCACACATAGACCGACGCGAGCCGCGCGGGATGTTACGATCCATGCACGATGCTTTAGTTGGCTGTCGAGCGCGCGTGGAGAAACTCGTATATTTTTGCAGTCCAATATTTTTTCGTCGCCGTTTTTTTTTTAGCTCGATTCAAGCTCGGGGCTTGTCAACAGTCTCTTTTTTTCTTCTGCTTCGTCCCGCGCCGAATGTGCCGCGCCGATAAATCCGAGTGCCTCGCTTAATACATGTGGTAATTTGACAAAAATATTGTGTGTTTGTGTGTGTGTATGTGTTTGTTATTGTGCACCTTCACTGCTCCAAAAATTCGAACGAGTCGCCGGGTACATAATAAACGCATCCGCGAGACAAAATTCAATTAATTGTTCATAATGGAATATTTGCTCATTGTTTCGCTGCTCGATCATCGCGAGTCTCACGACTTTCCAAAAAAAAAAAAAAAAAATGACGCGTTAAACGGCCCGATTCATTAAGCAGTCTAATGAGATTCTCGGCTCGTTGTTTACATGGAAAACCTGCGCGCGGAATACCGATCGGGCCTCGTTAAACGAAATGCCGATCCTGTATTTATATTATGTGCACACGAGGATATGTCACGGCCGCTACTTCCGCGTATACGTATCTATTTGAGTTAAATAGGAGCACGTAGAGCAAAAAAGTTGTTTATTTCTTTCTTTCTCTCGTTAAAGAGAGAGAAGGAGAGAAAAGGTAACGTTTACGCGTATTCTAAAAATATTGGCTGAAACCATCGGTATCATTAGCGTGTAGTAGACGTCGCAGTGTGGCACATATACATACGTATATATATATACCCGGCGCATGGAGAAGAGGAGAGAAAAAAAGAAGATCCAATCGACATCGCGCGACGACGACGACGACTATATTTAGGCTTTGGGAACATTCGCAGCCGGAGAAGGCGACCGCCGCACCGGTATATAGCTGCCGGCAATATTATTATACCTACATACCTACGCGATAAATCGGGAATCAATGGCGGGTAAGTTTATATCGTTATACTTAATTTCACATGTGTGCGTGTGTGTGTGTGTGTGTGTGTGCCTTTAAATAATGAACGATGACGATAAAAATTCACTCGAGCTTTCGCGCGCGGGCGCGCGGATTTTTTATGTAAGAGCTGGATCTCGGCGCGCACGTACGCGTGGGTTTAATTAATACTCGCGAATCGCTGCCGCCGCGACGCGAGTGAGAGTTGCTCGTCTTTTTTTTTCTCTCTTCTTTTTTTTTGCTGCTGCTGACGATGCCTGTAATCAGTCTGAAATAATGGGCGATTGTTCCGCTCGATAGCAATTAAATTAATGCGATGGTTTATTAGCTTCTCACGTGAAGTCGAGTTTAACAGTCACGAGCGACGACGGATCTGTCGTCATTTTCTTATCAAAATTTAACCGAGTTTATGTTTTTATTTTTATTTTTATTTTTTTTTTTTTGGTAAACGACTCATTATTAAAACTACGCGTACGCGCGTGTAATATACATCGAGTATTCTAAGATGAAGCTGAAAATCCGCGAGACCGAGCGAATAATTTTAAAATTAACTCAATTGTATTTATAACATTTGTCACGATTATCGTCGTCTTCTTTTTCGACTCTCTTCTTCTTTTTCATCGGAGTCGTCATCGCCACTAAAAAAAAACAGATTCATCTTTATAAGACCGTACCGTATATAACGAGGCGAACGTCGTGGAAGTGTCGCGCTGTAATAATGCCTTGAAATTTTGTCACCATTAAGATTTAAAAGACACGCATACACACACTCACACACGTATCAAAATCGAAGAAAAAAGTAATGACTTATTTTTACACTTGCAAAAGGAGTCATCGTCGTGTCTTAATCAGGCTCTATACGACGAAACGTATATGACTTACGATTTATCTCGAGAACGAGATTATGCTAAAGAGGTGCAAATCCTCATACAGAAGAGATCCACGCGTGAATTTCCATGTAAAACGAGACGATATAGAAATGTTGATAAAAGAAAAAAATATATTCATAACGTATACGAAACTCGTTTTTGAATTGCGTCGCGCGGGTACAAGGGAGAGAAACGAAAATTCCTTCGAGCCCGAATTAATTGATAGGTCTTCTCGTGTGTGTGCGTTTATGCACTCGAGTATAAACGTTGAAGTCGATATCTGTCAGTCGTGTTTCGCTTGTGTATACACATACGCGCGGCAGGCACATAATTTCGGACGCGACGCATCGCAGAAGCCCGCTGTGCAACGTCGATATAAGACTTTTGGCTCGCTCCTCTCTTTATCTATCTTCATTTCTCTCGCTTTTTCCGCTCGTAAAAACGGCTGGACTGGACACGATCAAAGTTACTGAGGAAGATGGAAAGAGAGAGAGAGAGAGAGAGAGAGAGAGAGAGAGAAAACATGCGTTTTAAATTCATAATTTCTCGACGCGCTTCTTCGAATCCCCCCAAAAACTGCAATAAATCTCAATTCGATGCATTATATACACGACACTATGGGCTCTTCTCTCTCTCTCTCTCTCTCTCCACCAGCGAAAATAACAAACCATCGTCATCGCGCCCTTTTTTTTTTTTTTAACGATACCTGCACGCATACCTACGCTACGGGTCAAGTACGAAAAACAAGTTTGGCCTTGGCGAGCTTTGCGCGAATTTTCGCCATCGCTGCCACTACGATTGCGCCTACCATATGCCTATATATATACGTATATGTTCTCTTTGAGTGTAGCGTGAGACATGCAACGATATATCGTCGGCGCGCGGTTTTAGCGGTTTGTAATCGACGTAACTACGCGCGCGCGAGCGTTAAATGCTTTTGTGAATTTAATGCGCGTAGATATATACATATATATGTAAGCGAGTGCGGTTTCGGCTCTACGTATGCACACATACATACACACATAAGTACATAAAGTAGGCTAACTGCCGCGCACTGCACACACACACACACACACACACACGCGAGCGCGCGCGCGGGAATTTGATGAAATTTCAGTAACGATCATCAGACGCGAGAGTCAACGAATAAATTAATAGTATATTACGTGACAAGGGACGAAAGCTGAACTTCGTTTGACTTTTGTCCCGAGTCGCGTATACGATTTTTCTTTATCCCCGCTCGAAAGTACGTTTGCTTAACATAGTATTAAGGAATATTTTATTTTAAAAAATGTATCCATGAATTTACGGTTACATGGCAAAGC
>CACVKI010144855.1:28099-44439 GCA_902732785.1 Trichogramma evanescens
CTCAATATCTCGAAAAACGCCACTTTTTTTCCTTTTTTTATTGTTTCAATCGAAAGATGAGGTCTTTTTACATCGGGTATGGTAGTTTTTAGAGTATACTTTTGATGGAAACTAAGGAAAATACGGGAGGTTTAAGTTAGCGCTCGGCCGCTCGGCGCGATTTCCAGTTTTGTATTAAATTGTAACTCGCTCGTATGACATTGTGATTTGTCTGGAAAAATGATTGAATATGTGGTTTGGATATGAAATTGTCCCAGCTTTTTCATGGTGTAGTCAGATTTTTCGATAATTTTCATTTTCAACAGAAAAGGTGGACTTGAAGGTCTATTTTCTACCTTTTTTTAAGTCCATTTTTTTTGGTTTTTTTTGGACCACCCTAATGCACATGTCATGTATGTGATTGCCTCTTTTTGAGGTGAGAACGCATTTAGTGTGCGTGAGGGCGAAGGGAAGCGTTTGACCGAACTACAAACTCACTAGCAATCGACAAAATGCAGTTGCATGTACACGTCTCGATGAATCACCTATCAAGGCATGCTTACCGTTTCCTTTATTCTTCTCGTCAGCGTCAGAATCACTCTCCGAGTCACTGTCCTCGCTCTCATTTTCATTCCTGTCCTGATCTCATGGCAGAGTGTTGATTTGCTCCTGCAGCTTCCGCATCTTCTTTTCCATTTCGTCGACGTTGATTTTGGTAATTCCAATTGCGCGCAGAAAAGAAGTATGAACCACCACGGCACGGGCACGCATACGGATAGAGAGCAAGCTCTATTTATCTATTGCAGCGATCGTAATTTCGCGCGGTGGTCCACGAGCGCGAAATTAGCTCGTCACGCGACGAGAAAGCATTGTTTCTCATCAACAGCGCAAGAGGATGCACGAAAGGAGGAATAATATACGCGCGATAAGACGCAGCAGAGATGAGTTCGCGTTTCAGTTTGATCCCAGCAGCCGAAGCTACTCGATGGACCCAGACTCACGAGCCGAAGTGGCTTATTTGTAAGTAGAAACATACATTCCAAAGAGGCATTTCCGACGAGGCAGGTTTAATGCCAATTTGGAGCCACCGACCCAGCGTGCGTCGAATGGTACCGTGCCAGTGCGACCGGACGTATGATACTACCTTCATATGCAGGTTTTGCGATTAGCGTGTGTGTTGGCCCCGCGAATCTCACCCCCATTATTCGATCATCCTTTACGCTACTTAATTAATCTAATACCACGCGCGTGCGCAATATTCTTTATTATTTGTTGCAGCAGACTCGCGTAAACAACCACTGCAACAAAAGCTGATGAATTGATCCTGTGCACACAAAATTTCGTTGCATCTCAATAAATCTAATATTTATCTTAATTATGCCCGTCTTATTATTCGACACTCCTCTCACTTTTCAGGTCTTATTTATTATTCACGTCCTCTAGGATAATCATAAGTTGCTGACCAGAGCAACTGCATCATAAATAAAATAAGAACCTTGCACTATATAGGAGAGGTAACTTGTAAGAAAGTGATGCGGCCAGCGCAGAGTCCGATGGATATCCTTTCTTATCCTATCCTAAACTTCCCCAAGTCGAGAGAGAAAGACCGTGAAAATGAGAGCCTAATGACATGTGTATCGACACCTATGTATTTTTACGCGCCAAGACGCGTGCGACGATCTATGAGATCGCGAGCCTACCATACACGTGTTATGATAAGTAGCAGCAGAAGATCACGTTGGCAGGAGTCGACCGAGTCGGGATTTATAAACAGCGAGCGAGCGCAGCACTGTGTCACTCTACGCTGGGACGGATTACGTAATTTTCGCGATCGACACGAAAAAGTTTGTGCGCGTGTTCCACTGTGTTCTTGGCGAAGACCTCCATGGCTGACTTGCTCGTCTGCCCTCGCATGTGTGAGAGTTCCACATCTGGCCTTACTATTCAACCAAGCTGCAAGACCTTGAATGTAAATCGACATTGTCTCTCGTTATATTATGCGCCACTTTGTGGTTGAATATTTGGCTCCAACTCTCTCGATTTGTTATCCATGACTTTCAATGAATACTTTACTATAAATTTTGATGCGAAAGATGGAATACAATTTTTCATATTATTATACTCACTGTTTCTTCTTTTTCACCCGATTCTGACACTCATTTGAAGGGCTTTCCATATGTTTTGAGTGTCAGATTACCTCATCAATGATGCTGCATCAAAAAAATGTTTCCATCTGTTAATTTTAGCTCAAATTGGTTCGCTCTTTAAAACTTGCACGGTATACCAATTGGGTTAGAGTGTTTATTTTTTAAACAAGTATTCAATACTTGAATCGTCTAAGTACTAATACTTTTCAGTCAATTGGAATAGACTGTTTTAGTATTATACCATGATATACTATTATATGGTATTTAATAACATTAAATAAAATTAAAAACTTCATCATGCTTAAAAATGTTGTTAAAGAACCAGTTAGCTCTCTTCTGAGCGGCTAGATCTGTGAATTTTTCACAGATCTGTGAATCTGTATTAGACATTACAAGAGTGAGTTGACACTGATGGATGCTCTCATAAATATGGGAAGAGTGGTCGAACTGGTCATTGTAACGGTAGTGTTTGTCTCTTTCCCGGTAACTTGTACCGTAGTGGATGAAGGGCTAGCTGTCAGAGTGTTGGCTATGTCGGTTGAAAGACATAAGTTAGCTCACAGCTGTGGTCTCAGCCAAAGTTGCCGTGAAATTCATCTCCCATTACTGCAGCCGGAGAAGGCTGCTGCAGGAGGAATGATAACTACCCTTTTCTAGCCTTTTGTAAACTTGTAGTCTTCCCTTCTTTGGACGTTCAGTCTAGCAGCGGTTGAAGCGTTCGACCTCTATAGAAAGAACCAAGTTCCCGCAAGTGTCAAAATTATTTTTGAACAATAATTCTGCTTCTTAAGAGGCTCATCCCTATCACTCCTCCACTCACACTTACTTTCTCTTCCGTCAATAAAGTTCCACTAATACTGCTACTAATCTCGTTTCTGATGACCACCTCCTCTGGGATTAAATTACAGATATATTGGTTCTATCATAAATAAAATTACGGTAGTTAAATCCTGTTATCTACGTTGGGTAAGCTGCTTATCTCTAAAAATAAGGATCCAAAAAATTGAGGGGTTGGCATGTGAAACGCGATGAAGTAAAGGGGCGGGGGTGAAACACTCAAAGTGATTGAAGGTAAGAATTCACTATTCAGAAACAGAAATCGAAAAATTCAGATAATTAAAAATTGAAGGGTTTACTATGCAGATAATTTATTCTGAGTAATTAAAAAATATATATTACCCAGCAAAAAAGTTCATTGCTTCCAGATTCGTACCAAAGAATGCAACTCGACCATCAGCAATTATGATAACATTATCGAAATAGTTGAATAATTCTGAACTTGGTTGATGCAGAGTGCACAAAATGGTTCGATTCTTCATCGTAAGTTTCTTTAAATATTTGATTAAAATATTAGCTGTAAAAGCATCTTGCCCAGTAGTTGGTTCATCAAGAAACAAAACCATTGGATTTGAAATAAGCTGTGAAAATATTATTTTTATGTAAGCAGATAAATTTTGTATTACAAATCAAATAAACTGTAAAAATTTATCATAACTCCATGATATTAGAAGCCAAATCTTTGCAAGTAAAGAAAAATAATTAGTCTATTCTCCTGAAAACACACGTATCTTGTGGCACTGCAGCTTTTAAGAAATGCAAAAATAACTAAAAATAACTCCTTCGTGATATTATTTTTATGGTGGCAGCAAAAAAATTAATCATAGAAAATAAAAATAAAAATTTTGGAGGGAAAAAAAGGATTAAACGTCATAAGTTGACAGTAGTGCTAAAATATTACTTTATAGCACTGCGTGGCTAAAGTTCACGTTTAAGGCACGCTTTGCCGTGACTTAAGCTGCTCATTATTGCACCGCGGCGCGCCTATCGCACTCGCTACGCTCGTGCGCTAACCTCACACCACGATGCTATTATGAGCACCTTATATCTCGCCAAAGGGGGCCTAAACGTGAATTTAGCACAGTGCTATGAAAAATCGTAAGATACTTATGACTCAAGTAGCCGATTCTTAACACGGCACTAGCCCCCTCGCTTCGCTCGGGTGCTAACCGTGCCGTGCAATAATGGCCTGCTTAAGTCACACGTATCATAATATACTATTATGATACAAGTGCCATAAACAACACTTTCTGGCACGGCTTACTTTAGGGCCCGAGCGCAGCGAGGATATATATGAGTCATTCTCCTACTTTTTTAAAAAACGTGCACGGTGATATTTCAAAAAAAATCTGGAAAAAATATATGTTATTGAATAACATGAAAAAAGACTCTTCCCAAAGTTTAAGCCCGAAAAAAAATTTTTGGAGGTGCCTAGCGACAAATGAGTGTCAAAAATCGTGGTTTTTTCGCTGTTTTTTGGCGGTTTTTGAAAAATTCTACAAGGAAGAGTATTGACTCGTCAGAGACGTGGTTGGGATCATTTTTTTCGTCTCAAATAGTACTTTTTGAAATAAAATTGACCCTGAGGTTTTCGTCGAAAGCCACATCTAGACCGTCGTGCAAGTGAATAGCTAATTTTGTGGATTTTCAACAATATTCCAACGGCTCTACAGCAGTAAATTTTGAAGCAATCAAACTTTCAAAATAGGCAAATTAAAGATATTTTTAAGACCTTTAATTTGCCTACTTCAGAGTTTCGATTGCTTCAAAATTGAATGATATAGAGCCGTTTGAATATTGCTAAAAATCGCAAAAGTCGCAATTTTTCTATTTTTGTAATAGCTGAGGTTCACTCGGAGGGAAACCAATTTTTTTACACTCCAAGGTTTTTTTTCGTGTGCCAAAAGCTAAAAAATGAGGTAGGTTACGACCGGAATATTACATCCTAGCTCCGTATAGCGGCATTTGAAATATTAAATTTTTTCCTATTTTCGTTACTTTTATATGTCAAATGCTCACTACTGAAACTCTACTGAAACATTTTCCCAATACTACTAATGATTAAAAGCATCTTAAGACCTATCTTTTGAGACCCCCAACGCGCTTATAGGTGCCTCAGAGCCAAATCTAAAGCCAAATTAAGAATATAATCATTAACGAAGTTCAAAAATTGAATCACGATTTTGAGCTTAACTATACTAAATTGTCCTTTAATTTTTACCAATTCTCAAAAAATTTTGAAAACATCATGTTAAACATATTTTCGACGAGAAAATCGATGGTGACTTTGGATTTGACCTTGAACATAACCTCTAAGCTACAGTGAACAAAAATTGATTTTTCGTCGGTGACCCCCATTTTTTATTGCAGATTTGAAAAGATCGGAAAATTTCACGTTCGAATACACATTTAGTTTTTTGTTTTAGGTCAATTTAGGCCATTTTTTATATAAAGGTATTCTTGCGTACAGTATCAGCCTTAAATGGCCATAAACATATGAATATGGATTTAAGTTAGTTTAATAAGGTAAAGCGGGGGAATACGCCATAGCTAAGGAAAAAATTGGAATAAAAAAGTAATAAATGTATGAAATCAAATCTGAATCATTGAGGACTGTAAAAAACACGTTTATGTATTATAAGAAAAACAAACTTATCACTTTATATTGTTATTTTAATAGTTATAACAAATTTAGCAAATTTGTTCAAACGTTTTCCACCAGCATGTGGGGAAGATGCCACTAATCTGAGTACAATGAAAAACCTTTTTTTCAATGCACACTAATGAATAAAATATGAATATTCAACATTTTAAAGTCAATGAGTAACTCAATCACACTGTTTTATAACGAAATACACAACTAATAAATAACAAAATAACAATTAAACAATAAACAACGAACGTAATTCAACTTTTACACCTGTGGCGTCGGCCCCTTGCCTCCCCGCTCAAGTCAGCGCGCACCGACATGCGCGCGTCGGTAGAGCTCGCCGTGTGTGGCGATTAACAGTCTTCTACAACAGTTGCTTGTAGTCCGCAGTGACGAGCACAAGCCAGTCCGGTCTGAATAAAGTTCATTATTACCGTATTAACTACGAGTCAAGCGATCATTTTTCCTATTCTCTATCTCCCGTCCCGAAGAAGATCATTTATAGCGACACGCCATCGAGCCGACGATGTATGGAGCGTCGGCGAACCTCTGATTCGGAGTCGGGTAACGGACGAGTCAACCTACACCTAGGCTCAAACCCACGACTACACCTAACATCTCCATACTGTTGATCTGACGTCTTTTAAAATTTTTTTAAAGTGATTTTCATCGAGGGAAGAGAGAAGAAAATATCAGAATTTTGGATTTTTCGCCGGCCGGACTTGGCGAAATCATCTTCGCGCGCATTGCAGCGGCGGCCATTTTGAGCCGCACCGGCGAGCACGGCACGTGTGGAGACGCGATGCGTGCAGGCTCACTCTCGCTGTGTTCGAACTACAGTACGGAGCTGCGTGTGTGACATAGTTTTTTGGCGTTCGCGAATTTTGTTCGCCGTTAAAGTGAAGCAGCAGCAACGGTAATAGTTTTTCGAGTTTCTTGTCATCATCATCAGCAGCAACACAGCCAAGGGGACATCGTTTGCAACAACAGCAGCAGTCACGAGGCAATATTGAACATCATTTGCGGAGCAGGCTAGGCAGCTCGCGAGCTCCAATTGAGACGTTGGGGATTGGTGTTGGTTGACGTTTTTTTCGGCAGTTGTGACGGCATCGGCAGTGGCGGCAAAATTTCATCATCTACAGTGGCATTTCGACGGCGACATTTTCGAGCCGTGATTTTGGCATCGACCAACATCATCGTTCAAATTGAGTAAAGGTGCGTGCTGCGCCGAACATCAGCTCAACGGCGGTAGTTTTGCAACGACTTTTGCCATTGTGTTTTTACGGTGCTCGATTTTGTGTCGGCGTGCCGTTGCGCGAGTGAATCGAACATTGGCCGAGAAACAGTGAGTCTGCCATTTTGGAGTTTGGGTCTGGCGTTGCGACGACGAGCGGCTTCTTCGCCACGTCGCCTGTTCAACGGCTGGCTGAGTTGCGGCGTTCTTTTGGCGACCATTTTGGATTTTCAACGGCGAGCGTCTTCTTCATCACGGTGACGGTGTAACGGCAATTTTGGAATTTTCGACGAGGTACAGCGGCAGATCATCGACATGGCTGCATCGGCTGCTGGTTCCAGTCCGAAGAATTTTCGACTTCTGGCTAATCCGTAAGCGTTTTTTGAGATTCTCCTCGGCTGCATCACGCGTTTGTTTTTTATTATATTAACTGATTGATTATACGAAGTGTGACGAAACTCGATGTGTAAATGTCGCCATTGCGGCGTAGTTTTTTGCAATTATTCTCATCTCACGTAGTTTCAATATTGAATATACGACTTTAGTCGAGTTGTTGGTCTATGTGACGGTGCGGTAATTCGCCTTATAATTTTAAACATTGAGTTACGCTCACACGGATTTTATATTATGCAATTGTGATTAACAAGCGCGTTAAAATTTTGTCGTGGCGAGGTGATTTTCGAAAAATTTCGAGTCGTGAATTTCGGATCACTCCGTTTTTCTCTCGAAATGTTGGGGTTTGAAATTTAGTGAGCTCGCCGGAAATCGTGTGTGTGAAGGAATATTTCCGCCGTTCACGATTTTGAATTTCCAAATTTGGTACGTTACCAGATCGTTAATTTTAGTCCGACAGTTCGCGCGTTTGATTCTTTTGATCTCGCGGCAGTCTGCATCGGTCGCCGGTTCTTTTGCGAGTCCGTCTACTCCATCGGTTCCCTTGTCGATGGCGAAGAAGTTTTCGCATTTTCCGACCTTTTGGAAAAACACGCCAGAGCTATGGATAGAGGAGATTGAGAAGAAATTTAATTCATTAGGAAATACTTCTGATAGAGAGAAGTTTCATTATACCATCACATCGCTCGGAAGCGATATCATAGCAGAATTGGCGGATTCCACAAGAAATTTACCAAAGGATAATAGGTACGAGGCGTTAAAGAATATATTGGTGCGAAAATACATCGAACATCCCAAGTCGCTAATGAATAGGTTTTATGAGACGCTGGCTGAACCGATGAGTAATAAACGCCCTTCTGAATTTTTGGACGCGTTGTGTGGCGCAGGGTGCTCTTTTCTTGATAGAAATGCAATTCTTCAGTTTTGGAAGCTTAAACTTCCACCGCAGATAGCTGTGCATCTTGACGCAGTTATTGGTACCGAGAATGAGAGATCTGTCGTCGCGCGCGCGGACGAAGTTTTTTATCAGCTACAGAACTCTAGCAAAATGATTCATAAGATTGGTGTAGACAGGGTCGTCGCGGTTGAACAGAGTAACAGGCAAGATTCAGTATTGGAAAGTTTTGTGTCGGAAATGAAAGAAGCGATCATGGAGATGTCGCGTAATATCGCTCAGTTGACCAAGCCAAATGTTAAGCAGTCACGTAGGGAGTCGTCTAGCCCTTACTGTTTTTATCACACTAAATATAAGGAAAAGGCAATGAAATGTCCACCAGAGTCAAACTGTAAATGGAAGGAGCATAATCCGGATAATTCAAAAAACTAGTTGTACCCGACTCAGTCGTGGGGTCGATTGACTCGGGTACTTCCATTATCGAAGCCCCTTTATGTTCAGTAATTTCTCCGCGTCTATACGTTTACGATAAACAGAGCGATTTGAGCTGGCTGCGGAAAGTGTCGGTTATTCCGAGGGAGTTGGCAAAGATTTCCGAATCGACGAATTTACGACTGTTTTCGGCAGACATGTCACCGCTGAGCACGTACGGCTCAGTCGAGATGCTGTTGAAATTTAACGAGACAAAACCGTTTAAATGGAACTTTATTGTTACGCAGGTTCCATACCCTATCCTTGGCGCGGATTTTGTCTATACTTTTAAATTGTTAATCGATTTGTTTAACGATCGTCTGCTTTGTTCGGATAATTCAATTTTTGCTATCGGCGAAGTGGTGAATACTGCTGACTTTTCTTTGTGTCTCTTGTCATCCGATCAGAAATATAGAGATTTATTACTCGAGTATCCGATGCTCTATGACGCAAAGCAGAGAAAACCACTTAAAGAAATGAATGTGTTTCATTCGATCGTGACGAACGGTCCTCCTGTAGCGGAGAAACACCGTAGATTAAACCCAGAGAAACTTGAAGCCGCTCAGGCATATTTTAAAGACTTAGTAGACAAAGGTCTCGCCGAGCCGTCATATAGCCAGTGGGCATCGCCTATACACCTTGTAGCGAAAAAAGATGGTACGTGGCGCGTTTGCGGAGATTATAGGAAATTAAATAATATCACGGTTCCTGATCGCTACCCCGTTAAGCGTTTGCAGGATTTCGCTTCGATTTTACATAGTTCTACGGTGTTCACCACTCTAGATTTAGAGAAAGCATATAATCAGATACCTGTTCGTCTCGAGGACAGACCTAAGACCGCGTTAATTACTCCTTTTGGATTGTTTCATTTTAATGTGATGAGTTTTGGAATGCGCAACGCGGCACAAACTTTCCAGCGCTATGCAGACGCGGCTCTTGGGGATTTGCCGTTTGCTTACGTTTATATAGACGACATTCTTATAACTTCTCCGGACAGAGTGTCACATCGCGAACATGTTGGAATAGTTTTTAAGCATCTTAAAGAAGCTGCTTTGCAGTTAAATCTGAATAAGTGTGTTTTCGCCGAGCCTGAAGTCGAGTTTTTGGGTTTTCTGATTAATAAACATGGTTACAAGCCGTTACCGGATAAAGTTGAAAAAATTTGTAATTTTCCGAAGCCCATCACGGTTGAGCAACTCCGTCGATTTTTGGGTATGATAAACTTCTATCATCACTGTCTTCCCAACGTTGCTCATTTACAACTTGAATTAAATAAAATGTTGACTTCACAGAAGCGTAAAGATAAAACTCTCTTGCAATGGAATGAGACGGCTACGACTTCTTTCGAAAAATTGAAAATGACTTTGGCGAACGCCGCTTATTTGGCTTTTTCTCGCGTTGATGCGCAATTACGTGTCTGCACGGACGCTTCGGACTACGCGATGGGAGCAGTTTTAGAACAGTTCGATGATAATCTTTGGAAGCCCCTAGCATTCTTCTCGCGGAAGTTTGATAGCGCACAGCGCAGTTACGCGACGTATGATAGGGAACTTCTCGCGATCGTCGAGGCTGTTAAGCATTTCGCATTCTATTTAGAATCAGTTAAATTTATCGTGTGCTCGAATCATAAGCCGCTGGCTTACGCGCTTACCCAATCGCACGAAACTTCTTCGCCTAGGCGAAGACGGCATGTGGAGTATCTTTGTCAATTCGACATGGAAATTATTTATCTACCGGGTCCGGAGAACGCAGTCGCTAATGCAATGTCTCGTCTCGAGCAGGCAACGGCTGAGGCGCCTGGAACTTCTATAGCCAGTATTGGCATTGAGAGACACATAGATTTGATTAACATGCCCACCACTATTTCGTTAAAACAATTGACTTTCGCGCAGGCACACGACGATGAGCTGAAAAATATCAAAACAAATCCGTCTACATGTAGTTTTAAATTATGGCGTATTATTTGGAAGCCGTCTAACGTGGAAATTTCTGCTGAGCTCACCGGCGAGCGTATTCGACCGTTTGTCCCTTTGAGTTTGCGTCCGATGATTTTTGAAAATTTCCATAGTCTCGCACACCCGAGAGCTAAAATTACAGAAAAACTGATTCGCAAGTTTTATATTTGGCCCAGCATGTCCTCTGATATCGCTCTCTTTTGTAAGGCTTGTGTGGATTGCCAACAGTCTAAGATAACGAGACGCAATAGACCGCAGCCGATGCACTTCGCTGCACCGGATGCACGTTTTCAACATATTCACATTGACTTAGTCGGTCCTTTACCCGAGGTACGCGGCTATAAATATTTATTGACAATGATCGATAGATTCTCGCGTTGGCCGGAAGCTATTCCGTTGAAAAACATAGAGTCGACAACTGTCGCTCAGGAGTTTGTCAATCATTGGGTGTGTCGTTTTGGCGCGCCATCTATCGTCACAACGGGTCAGGGAGCTCAATTCGAGAAGGATCTTTTCCAGCACGTTTGTAGAGCTTTCGGTATTGAGCGCATTCACACTACTCCGTACCATCCGGCCTCGAATGGAATGGTCGAGCGTTTTCATAGAGACCTTAAAAATGCACTTAGGTGCAGACAGTCGAGTGGCGAGTGGCTTGACACTTTGCCGTCTGTCTTGCTAGGTTTGAGAACTCGCCCAATTTTAGATACAGATCTCAGTCCTGCGGAGATGTTGTATGGTAACGTTCTCAAAATACCGGGTATTTTCTGCGAGTTCGATGACGATGATGTCGGTACTAAGGCTTTCAAAAATACTTTTCTTCACCATATGATTAGTGTAGGTCCTTTTAATGTTGACCATAAAGATGGTAGGAAACCATTTTATTACATAGACTTAGACACGTGTACACACGTGTATAAAATTATAAACGTTAAAAAAGGGTCTATGGTCAGACCGTATACCGGGCCGCATAGAGTCATACACAGAGATACGTCAAGGAAACACTTTGATATCGATATGAACGGTGAACAGGTGAAGGTGTCGACAGAGCATTTAAAACCCGCGTTTACCACCTTGAATGATTTGCCTGGTTTTGAGAACTGATCGCCTTTACAGCCGCCTGACGATGGTAACGATGACGATGAGCTCGACGGAGGGAATTTTGTAGTCGGGGACGGCATGGATTTGATCCAGCTTGATGAGCGTAGTATCGAACGGGTTCCCTTGGGCGAGCAGCGACGCAGTCGTGGGGCCCCTGGTAATCCCGAAAATTCGGCTCTTCGGCGGAAAGAGGTTCCTCAGCATTTATCTGAGCCCATCTCGAGGGAGAATTTGAGCGTGCCACACGACCAAGGTAGTAACGATAATCGCAAAGTTGCTACACCGTCGAATTATGAAAGCTCAGATTCTCGTCAGGACTCTGGTACGCACTCCGCGCCAGAGGCGCGCGAAAATCGTGATCTGATTTCTAAATCCGTGAATAATCAGCATAATGACGGCGGCAAAAACTTGGTCCAGGACGGTCTTTCTCATTTTATCGCATTGCCACCGTCTATCTTGGACAACCAGCAGGCGAGATAGTGGTGGACGGGGGCGATTACAGCGTTCCCAGCGAGATCCTTAATTATGACGAAGTAGTGGTTGACCCTCAATCGCCTCATCTTCATGATAATACACGGAAGAGGAAAATCATTGATCCATCTGACGACGCTTCTTCTCCTAAGAAGCGTAAATGACACTCTTTTTGTTTTTCTTTTTTGTCGTAGGAAGCTAGTGGAGGCGCTTGAGAGCTTTCGTGTCTCGGTGCACACAGCGATCAGCCGGTCACCAGAACTTGAGCCATACGCAACGGGTTTCGACGATGCTTTCACGGATATCGAGCAATTATATTTTGAGGCAGACGTGAAAAGGGATGAGCGAATGTCTAAATTATATGACAGAGTGGCACCTTTTTTATATAAATTGCCAGTGACGGTTTTGTTATTAAAGATTTTGACAAACGCGGAAATTCCACTCGTGCTCATGTAAATTGTAAGACCCTGGCTGTTTCGTTGAAACTCCAAACTGCTTTGATTCTTGGCCTTATCGAGGTCGGTTTCTTTAGCGTAAAGGAGAAATCTTTTATGCCGTGCAAGGCTAAAATTAGGCCTGATAGCGAGGTATACGGCCTCGGTCGTCCTGTCATTGACACTCGCTCGGGAAAACGTCCCAAAAATCATCCTTTCATCAAAGCCGCACGTTTTCTACCTACGCTCTATCCTTTTCTCGACTCAGACACTGCATCCAATCTTACCAACTCATTATATAGAATGTGATAATGTTGCAAATTTTATTAAGGATCACTTTGCGAAGCGTAAACCACAGACGCTATTATTTAACGATAAGAATGCGCTGGCGAATAATGATATTTTAAAAAGAGCGTTGGAATTGATTGATAACGGATGCAGCCGAGGAGACGCGAGCGGGAAGCGAGCGATGTCAGTGGTGGACTTGCAAGCAGTTGCAATTAATCGCAACGTGCTTAAAGTATTGATCGAAAAATTTAGATTTAAAGTATGTAAGTTGGGAGAGTTTACTTCCACGTTCCACGTGATTGTATTGCCTTTGATTTTCTGACACACCTCGACTCGGTGATCGATGCAATTTTTTCAAATAATAACGCGTTGTACGCAGTAGCCTGGAGATTCTCTACACCGCAGCGCTATCCTGATCTCGCACAGGATTTTGTGCTATTATTCAATTTAACAGAATCAATCAAGTTTTTAGATATTTCTAATGCATCGTTTTTCGAGTCAAGGTTGCATGTGTTGTTGGGCAGCAAACCGAATGTGGTAGAGCTGTCAATGATAAATATTAATATAAATGAAAAATGCAATTTGGCAAATTTGAAGTTTTTGAGGCGTCTTACAATTAGTTGGGCTAGCGGCATAGAGAATGTCCTGGTAAGCTTGCCACGTGAGAGCCTGCATACTCTCCGCTTAACCGGTTACAAAGAGTGTCCACCGGAGGAACTTGATTTTTTGTTACCAATAATTGCGGCTGGGGTTGAAGTAATTTTGTTGGATTTTACAATGCTCAGAATGCCGGTGGGATTTTATATAGCCAACACTCGTGGCAGGTTAGTTATTGAAAAGTGTAACGGAAACACGGTAATCTATAAGCCTTAGTTTTGTTAGATACTTTAGTTGTTAAAAAATTGAATGCGCATTGCATACAAATATATAATTAGACAGCGCCAGTTAAGCTCAAATATATTTATATTTTACTTATGATTTAGCGCTTGTAGCATCTTAATGTACAAATAGTACTCAGCGCATACTGCGCAAAATATAAAATTATAATCAACGTATGTAACACAAAAGTTATTGATTGAATCACAAAATGAAATCATTTATTTAAGTGCAGAAGCACAATTTAGTTTAAGTAATGAAAGAATTAATCAGGCATGTGCCTTTCATAAAATTAATTAAAAGATTGAAATGTTACTCTACGAATATTGATAGCACAAATAAGTGCATAAGTTATTTTTTTTTGTAATAAAACAAAATCATTATTTTTGTATCTAATCAAAATACCAAAAGTGTGAAATAAGCTCTTTTCTGTGATATTATTTTAATAATGTAAAAAGTGACTTATGTTCATATCATTAACCTTTAAAAATTATAAAGAAGTATTTTCGTTTATTTAGCATTGTAAATGCACATATATATTATATAGTTAATTAATTTAAAAATGTACTGGATAATTAAAAATCAAAAGGGAAGTACTGTGGCGTCGGCCCCTTGTCTCCCCACTCAAGTCAGCGCGCACCGACATGCGTGCGTCGGTAGAGCTCGCCGTGTGTGGCGATTAACAGTCTTCTACAACAGTTGCTTGTAGTCCGCAGTGACGAGCACAAGCCAGTCCGGTCTGAATAAAGTTCATTATTACCGTATTAACTACGAGTCAAGCGATCATTTTTCCTATTCTCTCTCTCCCGTCCCGAAGAAGATCATTTATAGCGACACGCCATCGAGCCGACGATGTACCGAGCGTCGGCGAACCTCTGATTCGGAGTCGGGTAACGGACGAGTCAACCTACACCTATACTCAAACCCACCACCACACCTAACATCTCCATAACACTTAGGGCAAATTCCATTTTCACAACACTATTCATGCAGCCACTTTGAGCACTGTCCACATTGAACCCAATCACATTTTGGTCCTTTCTTACTATAATAACCAATTTTACAACAAGCACAGATATCTTCAAAATCTTTTTCACTATCTGAAGAATCATTGAATAAAATTAAAGATTCGTCTTCTGATGTCTCGATTTCAATCTTCTTTTTCTGTTTTTTTTTGTGTTACTATTTTATTGGTAGTATTTTTTCTTTTCGATTGTTCTTTTAAAGTTTTTTTCCATGTTTTCTCTAACTTTATGAATATTTTCGGCATCAGTCAAAACTGTAGCATGTTGTTTTCGAGCAGATGGTTTAGGTTTATTAATTTTTGGTATAGGACTTACATCTTCAAAATTCGTATCATGAGACGTAGTAGCTCCTTCTTCAGATTCTATCACGTCACTTTATTCTTAAGATGCTCGGGATCTATTAGATTGAGAAACTGAATTCATGCTTGAAGTTGAAGGTACTTCGAGATTATTCACAGCTGCATCTGAAGAAGCAAACGCATGGTCTAGATCGAATGGAAAAATACCGCAGGCATCAAAACCGCTGCTTCCATTGGAAGTAGTGGCCGATTTTGACCAAGCCGTATTTAAAAGCGAGCAAAATTGGTATATGGTAATGGGTCTATCATGATGGTTGAGGACCCAATTACTCAAGGTTGTTTTCCAGAAAGATTTTAATGATTTAAAAAATGATCTATCTAATGGTTGTAGATAGTGGGTCGTATGACTTGGCAAATATAGTAATGCAACGTTGTTTTTAACCGTTAAGTCCAAAACTTTCACATCGGCCGTATGTGAAGCATGTCCGTCTAAAATTAATAATGCTATTTTGGCACGTTTGCGAGGTATCAAATGAATTTCTAGCCAATATAAAAAAATTTCTGTGTTCACACATGCCGATTTTTCATTCATTTTAACTTTTGAACCTGGTGGAAGACTTTCATCAAATTCTGGCTTGAAACGTTTGCCTTTCATTATACTGTATGGCGGTAAAAATTGACCTTCTGCATTGCAACAGGTTACGACAGTAATCGTTTTGCCTCTTTTTTCGATGATAGAGAATAAACATCTTTTTTACCTTTTGTGGTGATAACTTTTCCTGGTATACAGTATGTTTCACATAAAGCGCACACATTGGTTTTTTCGAAATTAAAAATAGTAAACAACATTATTGTCTATACAAAATTTATATCAAAATAAAGGAAAAAGTTTGCCCTTTTTAATGGAGTACCAAGATATGTGATAAGGAATAACAATAATGGATAGTTTTCGTTGGAAATGGGTCGAAAAAAAAATTTTTTTCTATCAGAGGTTAAAAAAAAATTTAACGAATAGATAATTTTTTTCGACAACGTCTGCACATATAACATGCACAAAAAATCCCATCGATTTTCTGATATAATTTTTTTTTCCGACGTAAAAAAAAATTTTTTTTCGCTACAGCGTTATGCTCAAGACGCCCTTAGCAACGGCGGCCAAGAGAGACTACTTCCCCTCACGCGCCTCTTTCTAATTATTAAAACTGCTTAGGTCTTGTTGAAAAGTCGCGAGGAGTAACTTATGATTGCTGCGGAAGCTGTCTTTGGTCTTTCTAAGACGTTACAGCCC
>CACVKI010144857.1:0-11554 GCA_902732785.1 Trichogramma evanescens
GTCAACTCGATTATTTGCGAATAACATTTCCAATTTTTCAGATTGAACATAAATATAACTAGGTAGCTGGTGTTACCGACTGAGCATTTCACATCGTGTATAGAGGACCCTTAAAGTTGAAGCCGATGAACCATATTTTTAAGACAATTTTGCTCCTAAATTTGGTTAAAATATAGATTTTTTGACATTTAAAAAAAACCACATAGCGTCATTTTTTTCAAAATGTCGGAAATTAAAATGGGTAATATAAATCGTGCCATTTATAGTAAAACTGTTGATGTGCAACGCAAAATTTGATTAAAATGCATTAAAATCAACAATGAGCGCGGGCCAATTCCATGTTTATATCGTACATAGCTTTTTTTACAAGGCACGCACACCAAAAATAGACATACCACTCGATTCTGCTACTCAAAAACTATTTTTCCCTATAATTTGGTGATGATTCATGGTGGGGCCTATTGGGATATTGGGATTTTATAAAAAAGTCATTAAAATACTAAAAATCGAGTTGAATTTTTCTTAAGAGTGTAGAAGGCACGGGTAACGACACCAAATTGGAATACTGGACTCCCAGATCTTGGAAATATTTTTCAAAGGGAAGAAATCGATTGTCTTCTCACGGATGCCGTATATTGCATGGGTGGAAAGCAGAACTATCGTCAAGGAGCTCGATTCATCGAGTTTGTGGCTCGCAGCGGCTGCAAGGACAAGCCCGAATTCGATAAAGACGGCAAGCCACTGTTGCGTCATACCACTGCCGTGCATCATGCGTCTTTGCGCCGGTTTCCTAACAAGAATGTTGTGCTCTGTGAGTTATTTAAAATATTTAACCGATTTGACTTAAATTACACTGACAAATTGGAATGTACACATTTCCACGTGGCCTGCCGGAATGGATTTGTCGACATCGTTAACAAATTTCTAGAACTCGTTCAGGATCCCAATTGCCTCGTGATAGGAAAAAGAGATTCACCGCTACACTTAGCTGTGCAATTTAACGGAATACAAGTGGCCGAATTGCTGTTGAGAAGGGGCGCCAATCCAAATTTAATCAACAAGTATGGAGAGACTTCTCTACACGTTATTTCCAGGAAAAATTTCAATGGTGACTTTGTGGAGAATTTTTTTAGGATTAACAACGACATCAATCAAAAGTTGCAAGTCAATATTTAGGACGACTTAGGTAACACACCATTGCTTTTGGCTATAAGAGAGGATAACTATGATGTAACTGATTTCCTGTTGAGAAACGGCGTAATCCGACTTTGGCTAACAAAGATGGATCAACAGCTTTGCACTTAATGTGCAAATGTGATTTTGAAACTTATGAAGTTCAGATGGTATTCGTTCTCAGCTCCCATCCAGTGCAGGTCGACGCACAAGACAATTTAGGAAACACTCCTCTTCACTGTGCTATAGAATTTTGTAACCTGGAAATGATCCAATCACTGCTGAGAAACGGCGTGAACCCAAACTTAGCTAACGAGGATGGAGTGACATTTCTGCACTTAATGAGTACATTATTTAGAATACGAGAAGCTACCTCGACATCTCTCTTCACCGACCTCAGCAACCTCAGTAGTACTCATCCACTCCAGGTCGACGCTCGGACCAAACGGGGTTCGTCATCATTGTATTTTGAGCACTCAGATCATAACAGGAAGGTGGCTGAATTTCTGCTGAGAAGAGGCGAGACCCAAATTTAGCCAACGAGGAAGGACTGTCGCCTCTGCATATTCTTTGCCAGAGACAATGTAATGATGATTTGGTCGAGTTTTTCTTCAAGATCAACAAAGAAATTAACAAACTGATAGATGTCAATGCCCGAGATAAGAAGGGCCGGACACCACTTCAATTAGCTATGGCGAATACTGTGCCACACGTGATCGAGTTTGTGTTGAATAATGGCGTTGATCCGTCTAACTTGGCTTTATTTAGTTTTATTTATTTTGACGAGGAATTGAAGCCATGGTCAAATGAAGGCAGAAATAATTTTAAATTGAGACTGGCCTCTGGGACTCTAATCATCGTTGAATATTTCCAGAATATAGGATACGAATTGGACCGAAGCGACGCCCTGAAGATCATGGCATTTTTCTCAAAGAACGGATTGTTGGAGAAGTCGGAGGCCCTTGGCGAGCATTGGTATAACAACAAAAGATTTGTGAATGAGGCCAAAAAAATTACCATCAATCCGAGCCTGTCGCTCTACGATTTGACCCTGTTACAACCTCGAGAGGCAGAAAAACGACTCACCTATTCGGACTACTTCGAATTAGCATACTCGAAAAAACTCGAAAAGCTCCCTCGAAAATATCGAAAGGTTTGCGCTGTGCATTTATGTGGAAAACTATGGAGAAAATTTTTCTTGAGTTGGACACTGGATCCTTTCATGGAGCTGATAAACTACCGACTGCCGATTTTCTGCTGTGAAATAATCAACGAGAAGCTGGAAAATGAAGATTTATGGAATATATGCTTGGCAGCTACAACCAAAAATTCGTGATAGTAATAAACATTTTTGATATATTTTTTAATGTGTGGTGTTGTTAATTTTACATATTATTTAAATAAATAAATTTAAAAAAATGAGTTTAGATTTTTCTATTGATAAGTACACAATCATTTTAAGTAAATAGTACTTTACCCCAGGTAATAGTATATTATGATACGTGTGACTTGAGCAAGCCATTATTGCACGGCACGGTTAACACCCGAGCGAAGCGAGGCTGCTAGTGCCGTGTTAAGAATGTCTACTTGAGTCGTAAGTATCTTACGTTTTTTTATAGCATTGTTTTGACAGGCCAAACAATGTGTCCATCATATTAGATATAAAAAAAATGTTGATCGGTTGATTTGACAGAGAATCGGCCATAAGGATCGTAATAGCTTGTGTTTTTACACTGAGGTGCAATTGTTACTTAGTAAAATAGCCTGTAAGTTTTTATTAACAATAAAAATTTTCAAAAATTTACTATTTTCTACATCTTTTCATTTCACCTTGCTTCTATGATAAGTTTTATCTTATACAAACTTTTGAGTGAGTAATAATGACTAGACACCAACAAAAGATATATGAAAATAAAACATAGATCGATCTTGTGGTAATTTTTCCAATAATATTATTATACTCGTATTTATTTGATAAGACTACCCAATTTATTTTACATCATACTACAGAGTCAATTAACATATTTCATTGGGCTTCTTTTTGCAATTCATAAAAAATGAAATAAGTAATATCTGAATCTATAAAATGAAGCATTTAAACAAGCATGTATTGTCAAAATGAATGATCTAAGTTGACTTAAATCTTATATAATTCGAAAGATTAAATTGAAGTTTTTGTTAACGCAGAGGAGCCAAGCATTAGCTACTACACATTCACTCGTTTCCTTATTAGCTGAGTAAAACAAAAAAATTTTCTTTAATTTTCATTCCTACTTTCAAATAATTTTATGGTGATTATCAAATTTACCTATATCAGCACATTCGATATATTTTTTGATCACATGATTTTGTGCAGAGGTTGAATTGAATTTTTTCATTTCTTCAACAACGACCTTTCCATCTACCATCTGTCAATAAATGACCATATTAATCATTTTGTATATTATAATTGATGATATTACTTACAACTTTAAATTTTCTGAGCAAGCAACCAGCGTAGCAAGCTACTTTTTCCTCACTTTGAACAACCATTTGGTTAAATGTCATATCTGCGAAAACGTTTAAATTGCATTAAAAACCCGATCGACAACAGAATCTATATCAAACCTTTTAGTATTTTTAATTCATTTCTGCATTCATCAACGATTTTCTTCAACTCAGCAACATTTGAATCATCCTCTTCTGCCGGAGTGCCACAAATGCAAACCTTATTTAAATAATAATAAATACATTGTGTACGCAAAATTTCCAAAAATCGAGTCAATTTTACCTAAACAAGGCATTTTACGTACTTTAAATGGTACATTCAAAACGACATACAGGGCGCAAAAATAATCGCAGCGAGAGCTCTATTTTTTTTAAATTAATTTTTGAAAAAGTACTTTGCGATAGTGTATGTAAGATTTTGATAAAATAAATACTGTAGTCCATGGACACGTTTAAACAATTAATTTTTTTCAGTAATTTTTAGGGTTGCGCTCAAATACTATTGGTATTTCGATATTGACTCGAACCCATTCATGGTTTATAATGGATTTAAGGAGTACAAAATTCGATATAATAAAAGTAGACGAATATAGAAGCATTTGAAAATTGACAAAATTTCAATAAGATTTTTTGTTGCGATAATTTTTTTGCGTAGTGTATTTAAACATAATCCTGTGACGTTAATTTGTTGCATAAAAATATTACAATTTTACATACCACGAGAAAAGAAACACTTAGAACACTAAGTATGCACTTCATTTTTGCAGCTTCTATACTGAACTAAAAGTTTAGATTTGCAAAGCTTTTATACAGTAAATAAAACTTATTAAGCAGGAAATATTATAGATATAATGATCATTATTCGGTAACATAGTATAAAAAAGCTACAAATTTTGTATATCCTTTGTTTTCAGTATTATTATTATTATCACTGTTAGAACAATTATAGATGCTATAAAAGTTTGTTTTGTAACAATGAGAAATTATTTTAAGCATCTAATTTATTTTTGTGATGCAACTGTTATTTCATTTTTTATTTTATGTTTTTGTATAAAATTATTGTAGTACTTGAGATGATATTCAAGAGAACAGAATTTTCCAAACCATTAAAAAAACTTCAGCAGTTTTCAAAAAGAAGCGAAAGTTGAAAATGACTACTATAAGACCAATTTTTTTATCGAAATTAGTTTTCCTTTTTTTTATTCAGACAGTAATTGTACAGAGTATTCGGTAGACATGGATCGTCAGAAAAGTATAGAATATGTATGTAGACGTACCTTTACAATAACAGCTTTGGCTGCTTCACCCTCGGGATTAGTTATTGCCCTTGCTGCACATTCCATCGATTTCCCCTTCTTACACTGCCAATAAGTATGACCTTTCCGGGTGCAGGTTTTATAATAAACAAAGCCATCGATTATTAATGTCTGTCCAATAATGTGCGGCACGCATCCATTTTACAACTTTACGTATCCATTTTAAAACTGTTAATTTAAAATTACGCAATAATATGGCACGGTAATAAACGAGGCGGCAAATTTTCGCGTCAACTGACGTAGCCTGTCGCGACAGATTTAAAATTTTTTTAGTTGTCACGAACGAGGAGCGCGTGTCGTGCTCCACCTGGCAAGTATGACAGGAACTAAGTGACTACACGCCGCTACTCATATACAGCGCATAAATTCCCGCAAACTTTACCGTATACAAAATATTTTCGTGCAGTTTGTATACACAGCATCGATGCTTGTAGAAATTGTCCCGTAGAAATTTTTAGCTATTTCTAGCTCTAGGAATATTTTATTGTTAGGAAAATATTCTTAGAAAAAATGCAGTAAGAAAAAACCTTTAGTAATTTTGTTTTAGAAATTTTGAATGTTAGGAAAAAAACCATTAAAAATTTTTAATTAGAAAAAGTATTTTAGGAAAAGTGAGGGGCTATACCATTTATGATACAAATGCCTTAAGTAACACTTTTTGGAATGGCGTAATTTAGGGCTGAAGCGCAACGAGGGTCCTAAAAGCAGGGCCGAAAAGTGTCTTCCATGGCACGAGTATCGTAAGCAATTTTATAGTACTATGCTAAGTTCACATTTATGCCCTTTTTTCTAATACATACAATTTTGAACAAAATTCTGTTATTCGATAGGACAAAATTATAAGTTTGGACTCATGTATGGATTTTGCAATGGTACAAAAAAGAATAATAAATGCATGACAACGATTAATTGTGAAATATTATTGAACTTATTTATTACCAGGGATAATTATTTCAACAAAAAATTATACTTTTGCAGTAGAAGAATTTATTACATTACGTGTAACCTGAAGTATAAAATGATCTAAAGGCTGCTGTAAACGATAATGTTTTTTTTATTACCTAAAAGGAAACCTTGTATAATAGGGAAATGAATTATGGTTTTAGTTATTTCTAAATTAAGATACTTACGTTGCTACACGTTTCGAAATTTAATTCAATGATTGATCCAGCCTCCAGTACCAAAGTTTTCATTGATCTTAATAAAAGTAATTAATGCTGAGCAAAGCGAAGTCGTTTATCCTTTCAGCTCAATAGATTTAGGCATATTTTGTGTCAACGGTTTCTAGAAAGTGACGTTACAGAATGTTCTGGAAGTTTTAGGGGTTTTTGGGGGTGGTCAACTGGAGGTCTGATTGCCACATCTAGCCGACCTGGTGCACCAGGTCGCCGATTTGGCCCCTGTAAAAACTTCTTCGGGAAGTTGTGTTATTTTCAGATCGTAATGGTCGGGTGAAAGGTGGCTAACTACATTTGGCCGACCTGGAGCACCAAGTAACTGGTGGTAACTGGGTTGTTATAATGGGGTTGTAATTTGAATTTACTCAGCATTCTGCAACTGGAGTTGCCACTAGTACTATGATAAACCTAGCTTTTGGTGGGTATTCATACCAATTGATGCAATAACTAAGTGTGTGTATTTTAGTTATATTTTTTAGTTGTTATCAATTATTCTTATTTTCTAAATAAGTTGAGATCTTACGTTTCGATGAACATATCATGAGAAGCATTACTTAGCAATTGACTTGGAATACATGTTATTGTGACAATTATCAACGAAGTACAATATACTATCAACATTTGAACCGCTAATCCCGAGTCGGTATTCATTAAAACTACCATCTGTAATTGATCATTAAAATACATCTTAAATATTTTTAGCTCATCATCATTATAATCTAGTTTCAAAAAAAATGAATTTTTTCTGGTTCAATATTTTTTCATGACAAAATTAATAGTTTTCCTAATAATATGTTTTATATTTACCGAGGTACCACTTAAAATTATGCTACATGAGGCGCCTAGAATAACGACAAACATCACTGAACTGGTCAAGAAGTGTAGTTGTTTAAAAAGACTGTAAAATCATAAAGATATTTTTTTTATTTTACTAAATGCTCAAATTTTATTATTAAAATATTGAGGCATGGTACAGTACGATACTGAGAGTACTGAATCGAGTACTGTACGATAGAAGCAGTAAAACATGTTGGGATTACATTTTAAAAAGCCAATTAAAAGTTTAAAAATAAGAAAAAAAGAATTGTTGTCTTGGTATTTCTTAAATGCATATAAAATAACTTGCTCGATGCAACAGCTATGGTGTCGAATTACTCGGTTAAGGTTTCTAATAAGATTTTGGTCAGCTTTTTCTTTATTATCATTCAGCATACAGTGATACTCAACATCCATATCTTTTAGATAATTTCTAGGTATAAATAAAAACTCAGCACTAAATGAACAAAGAACATTATCAACAGGCGCAAGCAATTTTTGTACTTACTGTAATTGTAGAAATTCACCAATGATAAAACCTATACTTATAAAGTGGTACTGATTCCATGATGCAATTGTACAACTGACGACAGTAAGTTGAATTAATTGGATTGCAAAAATGTGATAGAAATACTCATTTTGATCCATGAAAAAATTCCAATTAACAGGCAATGATTTTTTAAATGTTTGATTTCTTGATAGTGCCCATGTTAGTAACTCGGAAATAACCACTGAAGCTGCACCATCACTCGTAAAAAAATTAATCAGCATAACTGCACAAAATTTTATCAATTACATAACCATTCATTGCAGTCTGACGACATTTCATTTACGGACTTGATACAATAGTGTTAACAGTCATGAATTTTATAACTGATCGCAAAATCACTTTCTGACCTGAAGGATCGTTGTCTTGAAATATTCTGGTCATTATTTCCAAAATAGTTGTAATCTAAATAATGTGCAGTTTTTGAAAGTTTTAATGGTCGTATTGTAGTAGACATAATTACATTTAAAAATTATATAAACCTTTTCAAAATTTAAGGCTACATAATCGTAGATATATATCATAATAAATGCAATTATAGCTTGACACAAGCCCACAAGCATGCTACTGTCAGGACCTGCTTTTTGGATATCTTCATGTATCTTTGATAACTAAAAATCTAGCATTATAAAATTGTTCTATGATAAAATTATTATTATTTCATTAAAAATACATACTATTCCAATAAATGTAACAAAAAAAACAAAGATGAATAAATAATTGTCCAATAATTTTTGTATATTTACTTTGATATGGCCATAAAAAACAAACTTTTAATACTGTTACTTCCAAAGGAAACCGAGTAAGTAGTGATCTATACCACTCTTGATTCCCGTGAATTTCCATTTGAGACATCATGTCTATGAAAAAGTTTTTTTTTACTAAAATAGAAATAGCTTGAATGTAGATATTTTTTATTTTTTAGAGCTGGTTCACAGAATGGTTTTGAATAAATAATGTTCTTGACGTTTTTTAAAACAATAGAAAATCTATAATGCATTTAAAACAATATAAAACTGACACAAAATTTTAAATTAATATTTCATAATATCATAATTATTTAGTTAGTATACATTCCAAACAAACACGCAGTAAACTACCATCCTATGCACACCGATTGTATAAAGTACTATGTTAAAAGTGTCTTAGTTAATGTAACTAAAACACTGTTCTATGCGTAGCAATGGTCACCATGCAAAACGCAATTGTATTTATGAAAATTTATAAATAATAAAAGATCAACCTTAAAAGGACAAAATTGCGTCCCTCTCGACGACTACCGTTTTCTAGTTAAGTCGTCAATATCAAAAAGATGTTAAAGCTGTTTCGATAAAAAATAACCGAAAAATTATTCGAAAAAAAAATGTTCAACAAGAGCTTTGTCTTATGTATCTAGTCAGATCCGAGCAAGAAACGTAACAGTTATAGGCTAAAATGAAAGGTTTTTCCTAACTAATTTACCGTTTTCTAGTTAAGTCGTAAGTAGTCAAGCTGACAGAGAAGCTGTTTCTAGAATAAAATAACAAAATTGATAAGAGAAAACGTAATTTCGTCAATCCAACAAATCCATTTTCAAAAAAAATTACGTGTTATGAGTGTGGCCAGTTCCAAACGCAAATCGTTATACTGACAGACGATGATTAATGGTTCTTTCAAGATAATTGCTCAAAAGATTATATTTTGACTTTCGAGTACATTCTCGACTGCGATTCTCCAGTAACTCCAGTAATATGAACTCAAGCTGACAGAGAAGTTCTTCTATACAACAGATCCATTGTCGTGATATATTATAACATTTATACCTAAAAATAATGGACAAAAAGTTCGTCCGATTTCCATGGCTTCTTGTTTACTAAAAACCTTAGAACGTATAACAAATACCCGTCTTAACCACTGGGCCGAAAGTAATGATATTCTCTCAGGTACACAATTCGGTTTTAGAAAGGGGAAATCCTGCGCGGATAATGTGTCAATATTGACCAATGACATAGATCAAGCTTTCTACAAGAAAGAGAGCTTAATCGCACTCTTCTTTGGTGTAAAAAGAGCTATTGATAATATTATACCCAATATTCTTCTAAAAGACCTACAAACTCTAGAACTACCCAAAGTATTCGTTAAATTTATTTACAATTTAATTTATAGCACGTCACTTCTTTCTGTGGATACGTCTTTGGGTGCAGCACGTACAGTACACAAAGGCCTAGCACAGGGTAGTGTTTTAAGTCCCATTTTATACCCGTTCTAACGATTAGAAATCACCCCCGAAAAGAGTCAATTGGTCATCTTCAAACAGAGCTAATACCATACACTTGATTTGAATGATTGTACGATACTCCCGTCAAGTACAGCCAAATTTATAGGAATAACATTAGATAAAAAACACGAATGGAAAGCCCATATTGACCAAACTGTTATGAAATGCTACAAAACAATAAATATTCGAAGTTGCCAGAGAGGCACGTGGGAGGGAGAAGGGGGAGGGGAGATCCACTCACGCTCTTATGTTGTATAAATCATTGATAAGATCAAAACTAGAGTCCTGTGGTTATTTGATCCATCTTTGTGCTGAATCCAACTTTGATAAACTTAATAAAGTCCAAAACAAATGTCTTTGTATGGCAATGGGCTATTGCTATAGCACCCCGTTCAATGTCATTGCAGCCGAAACAAATGTACTCTCGTTATATGGTAGATTCAAAATCGCAGGCTACAAACAATTGTTCTACCATAGCAGCATACTACTTGACCAACTCGAGACGCTTTCTTTTTTTTTTAATGGAAGCGATGGGCTCAGTTTATTATAGAAATGTATTTTAGTACATTTGTGATTTTTAGCGTGGTTACATATGTTATGTACGCGGTAAAATAGGTAAAAGAAACATGAAGGTAGTATAAAGATATAGAATATATTGTGTGGCCTATCGTCTTCTCCTTCTGCCCCTGACCCCCAAGGAATACCGGAATACCCCCACGGAACCGCCGTTAAACCACTACTTCGTGGAGAGAGGCTGGGCTGGTGCAGCCAGCTCATCTTCTTCTGGCCATTTCTTCGGCTCTCAGACTTGTTATGACTGAGTGGGCGAAGGTGGCTACCGCGAGCCAGTTTTTTTTGTCCGCTAGCATGAGTTGGACGATATTTTCAGGCCTAGCAACTTCTTGGAGCTGGCGATGGAATTTCTCTATTTCCTCCTCAAATTTTCGACCGTGTAGGGAGAGGCTGGGCAATTTGCGCTAGCGTTGTGGTCGTAGCATTTCATTGCCCCAGCGAAGGAAGGTATCTATTTCAAACTGTAGCAAGAAGGATACTTACTCGCGCGCAGAGGCAAAAAGGTATCTAACTCGAGTATAGAAGCAAAAAGGTAGCTCATTCAAATAAAGTGTCAAGAACGTTTCAACGCTCTGAATTTAGGTTGGCAACGCAGCCGTAAATGATAAAATTTTGATTCAACATTCAACATTCAACATTTAATTCAAAGTTATGTAAAGATGATCACTTTTAGTTTCCTCTCAGAACATACAAAGTTCTCCATAAGTGGCAAATTGAGTCGAAATCGCGGTGAGATTGATTTGTTTGCTCACATTACAAATGGATGAAAATCATTACACTAGCTCACTTGTTTATTCTCTTTTTTGCTCTAATACAAAACAAAATTTTATCATTTACGGCTGCGTTGCCAACCTAAATTCATTGCGTCAAAACTTTCTTGCCACTTCGTTTGAATAAGCTACCTTATTGCTTCTCTCGAGTTAGATACCGTTTTGACTCTGCGCGCGAGTAAGTATCCTTCTTGCTACAGATTTGAAATAGATACCTTCTTGCGCTGGGGCGACGATTTGCTGTGGTGTTTGAAAAAGCCGTGGCCTGTCAGGAGCTGAGTTAGGTGATAGTCTACCTCTCCGTGTCTCCTCCTTAATAGCACGATATTAGGGATTGGCGTGAGTTTCAGACCGAGAATGGTCAACTCAGGCATCATTTGCAACTGCGCATCGCCGACAAACAATGGTGGGGTGGATTCTTTTAGAGCGTTTACATA
>CACVKI010144858.1:0-12716 GCA_902732785.1 Trichogramma evanescens
CCCAACACACGCACACACACACACACACACACACACACACACACATACAGACATGTGTCAGCAATTCGATCTAGTTTAAGAATATATATGTAAAAGTACTCTACGATTATTAGTTATGAAAGTCGAAAATCGGTCCGTCACAAAGCTTCCTCTATGAGGAAGCAAAATGTTGAAATTAAATCTGAGTTTCGTGGTATAAGTTTAAGTTAGTCTTGTTAATTCATAAATAACTTTAGAATAAGCACATACCACCTTGATAATCGGGGCCTGTTCTCGCGAGCAAAGTTTTTATCGTTGAACGCATTATCAGATGAAACTCGACGGTGTGTGTAAGTGCGTGGAAGCACGCGCCAAGGACAAAAGATAATGATCAACCGTATAAAGGATGCTTCGGCATAATATAAATTCAAACCCGCTTGTGCCGTACTGGTATATACAACGACGTGTATGTAACGACGCGCAGGTCGGTTCGTTGAATGGATATATGCGGTGCGTTTGGTGGTGTCTGATAATGCATGCGCGCGCGGGGCGCGATGATAAATACGCTCTTTGTTGCTTATACGGCCAGCACGCGACTTGTTGATCGGCTGTGTAGCTCGCGAGCTCTAGTGTGCTGTGTGCGCGGCTGCTGCCACTATACACGCTATATATGTAGCGCTACAGCCGCGCGGGCTTTGTTTATATCACGCCCCGCTATCTCTCGCTCAAGAGTTGCGGTAATGCAGAATATCCGACGCTGCGCGATTTCGTCAATATGTAGGGCCCGCGTGCCGTGTGTGCCTATTTGTGCGTATATTGGCACACGAAGGCACGCGTATATATGTTAATTGAGTCGTTGCCCATGCACCGTGCGCCACTAATAATAGATCTTTCTCTCTCGCTCTGCCTGCCTGCTTGCGTTAAAGTTGATTGTTACGCGTATATAAAACAGGCGCACCGCAAGTGCGGCTCGTTTGTTTGTGCTCGCGAGCTTTCTCACGTTGGAAAGCGGATAGCGCTCGAAATTTTGATCCAAATTCATTATCAAAGAGGAAATGAAAAATCAGTGACACGTTGCGCGAAGTAGGTCACGATGTTTAAAAATGAAGTATCGACGACATCTCGGAATACTGCAATGCTCCAAAAGAAGGATTTAAAAACAGATGCAGCTTAAAAATTCCGATTTTATATTCACAGCTGGAAGTTAATGAAGGTTTCATTGCATCGGCGGTATACGGCGCACAGATGAGTTAATTGGATTGGCGAATTACAAAAATAGAAGATATAAGGTGAAAACTGAAATTCGCCCTGATATGAGTATAATTGTTGATAGTATCAAAATACATTATTCTGAAAATATAAGTAAAATATCAACTATAAACGTCCATAAAATTTTAAAGCCGGGTTTTGATTTACACAATTATTTTCACTTTACCACTTGCAGATTAATCGATTAAGGTACTTGCCATCTAGTGGTCGAGATTGGCATTGATCGTGATAGAAGTACGCCTCTATCATCAATTTTTAACAAATATTTGGCGTGAAAATACCTTTAATACAATATTTGTCACTTTCATTTTAATTTTTAATTTTTGATTTTACATTTAATTTGCATTTAGTTCAAGGCTTTTTCGAACATTGCGGACTTCAGACGGCAGTTTATAATAATTCTCATTAATGACAGCTCCTAAATGATAGACGAAAAATTAGTTCTCAAACAAATTCGAACTCATTGGCGATTCGCGTTACGTATTTCGTGCGTCCGTCCGAGTGCGACAAAAAAAAAGGCCAAAGAATTAAACCCCAAAAGTTTATATGATTTAGTGCTCGCGTGCAAAACTTGCGAGAAAAAACGAGCAGCTCCGGAGAGCTTGCACGAGCCGCGCTTCGATATATATCGAGCAGTCGGTCGCGCAGTTGTTCCGCGAACAAATCATCCGACGGTCATCGCTTATATACCCCCGCTCGAGCTTGCGTGCAGCGCGTCGTACACACCTTATAATGCAGCACACCAGTTAGCAGCAAAGCGTAACGAAAACTGCTTCGCTCCCTCTCTCTGCGCTATCCACTCGAACGTAGCGGCAGTGGTGAAGCTCGTCTTTCTTTGCTCGCTGCAACCCGTTGAACGAGCTGAGACTCCGCATATGCGCGCGTAGCTAAGTACAGTACTCAATGCTTCGTAATCGCGTCGGGCGCGCGGACGCGCTTATAAATAAACGCGGGTGGCTTCTTCTTCTTCTTCCGCCTCCTCTCTTCGTCTTCGTTATATATCCAGTGCGCACTTGCCCGTGAATACGTATCGTTTGCCGCACTGGCTACATATTTCGTTTCTTCGTCATTTTACATTCTAATGTCTGTCGCTTATGCTCATGAATGCTAGCGTTGAAGCCATCAATAAAAAATTGAGAATTTTTACATGATTTTGGAGAAATTCAAAATTAACATGACATCATTGATAGAAATAAAGATTGTTATTAAAAATTATTTATATTTTTCTGTTCCAGGTGAGTACAAAAAAAGCTGAAAAGAATTTTCCACTTATCGTAAGTTTATATTCGATACAATTATAAATGATCAGATAATTATACTAATGGCACGTTTAAAATAATTTAGAATAGTGAAGTTATCGCGACAAGAATAAAATGACATCGCAGTTCAATTAAAATTTAGAATATATTTTGTTATTGCGATTCAAAATTTTCTCATTTCAAAGTTCGCTTATTCAAACATTTTTCTTTTGACGAAAACAAAATGTACTTTACGGATCTGAAAAAAGGCGCACACATAAGCCCCGATGAAAAGCAGCACAATAGGAGAAAAAAAAATTGTATAATATACATCTCCTCTGGCTGTGCCCAGTCTCTCGGATCTCTTTGAATTTTTCCGCTTGGAATTAACTGCAACTTGAGATGCTATGCGAGTATAATGCACCGGAGCAGTGCTCGGGCGCAATCATGATTTGATAAAGCACCCCTATGAGAATACCTGCCCGAGATATATTATGTACCTGTGAAAACGAAAACGTGCCTTTTTCTTTTTTCTTTTTTGCTGAAGCGAGGTCGGAACCGGGTCAAAAACTTGTATGCGCCAAGACGATGACGTCTCCGAGTGAAATAGTTTGACATCCTTTTGGATTATCATTGTGATAGGTAAAAAAAACTTGGTACACAAGAAAAATTATCCATCCGACGATTTTCCGCGATCATTGATTTGCCGTAAAGCTGCAAACAACGTGACGCGCTGCTGCGTCACAAAAAAAATCCCGCTCGAGGTCTCTCTCACTCGAGCTATTTGCACGAATTTAAAAGTGTCAGGATAGGTATTATAGTGGGTGAAAAGGGCCACTTGTGACGTGACACGCGCGATGAAATATGTGCGCGCGGGTATAAACGCGCGGCTAGAAAAGAGCAAATATATAATATAAATACATCGCTGCCACACATATGCAAACTTAGCTCTCGTCGCTGGGGCATTATTTTTTGTAAATATTCCATGCATGTGCCGCATATGTGTGTGTGTGTGTGTGTGTGCGCGCGCGTTGTATGCAATGCGGGATATACGGCGAGAACATACATATTCGTTCGGGTCGCACGCGGAACAATGTGTCACAGTCGTACACCGCAACAGCGAGAGCTATTTCCGCCGTTGCTCCGGCGCTGCTCGGGCACGCGGGGTATATAACTCGGGTGGCCCAAAGCCATAGCGGCGCTCAACGGCAGCAGCAGCACGAACGGCGAAGCGTCGTCGTCGTCTACGCAAAGCTTTATATTCGCGCGCGCTACTTTTGCACACACATGCACACACAGTCGCATTTTACTCGGGGCAGCTTACATACTTTCGTGCATTAGATATCTGTCTGCGACGCGAGCGAAGCGTGAATTTTCTCGTCTTTTATAACTGCCTGTATATACGCGCGCGCGTCTGTTCAGTCATCTTATTATCCTGCTTTTCGGCGCGAGAGACGCTCTACGGACAGCGTCGGAACGATTTATAATAAACTATACGTATTGGACAGCGGAAAATTATTTCACAATAAACGCGGTTGGGCTATAATATTATTAACTCGTATGGCGCATCCACGTAAAGTTGCTCTGACGCGACTTCTAAAATTAAGTTATATTGTGTTGGGCGTGCGTGGCGTATTGTGACGCGACGCGCGCGCGATCGTTTTTGCGAATAAGCTGCATTTATTTCGCTACGCTACATAATATATTATATTGGGTAGCTTCTGCTGCTGCTGCTGTTGCGCCTCGTTAGTTAAAGCTTGCAAAATATACACGCAGGGAAAATTGATGCGCGGGAGACTTGATATTTTCGTCGGGCGCACATACTACACGCTAGAGAATAAACGGCACGCGCCCGTCTTGTGTACCTTGAGTCGCATAGGTGTGTACGTGTGTGGTAAAATAGGTGTGTGTATGGGTGGGTGTGTGTACTGCAGTCAGCACGATTTCTGCATATTTAACGTTTTTACTCATTGCCGAAACTATCGCGCGCTGCACTCTCTGCGATTCCATGGAAAAGTGAGAAAATACGTTTACGTTTGAAGCGCGAACAGTACAATATAATGCAATTTTCTCATGGTTCCGCGAAATTCACGCTGATGACGTTGACAACGGAAACAATGAGTCTTTCGGAACTCTCGGGCGCTTTCTCACTCTCTAACTCTCACCATCTCTCTCTTCTCTTTCTGTGCCTCTTCAATCTCATTCTTGCTCCAATCGTCTCTTCCCCTCTCTTATAGTATCAATCAGTGTATAACGTCGTCTAATTCAAGCCGTTCTCTTGAATGAGCATCGTTGCACGGAGGGCAGAGATGGGCTTAATTGCGATGGGACTCGGATCGATTTATCTCTATATTCTCGACGGGACTTGCATAGAGCCATTCATTGGCCACAACGAATTATACCATTTCTGCACATCTCGCCTTTTGTTTTTGCACTTTGGCCCCCTGCCTCAAACCCGAAGTATCAAAATAATACTCTAACGGAGTTTTGTTCAAGTGCAACGAATGTCCCATAATAACACGCGAATTACATATAGACTTAAAGTATGAAAATAGATGAACTTTGCAGCAAAGAAAAGTAACTCCATATAGTTTCCGTGGAAAAATAAATTCGTCAACCAGGCGGTACACTTCATTCGCAATTCATTGCCGTAATTCAAATGCGATTGGTTAATTACGTACTCGGACGTAAGAAAAGTAAGCGATATTATCACGGCGCTTTAATGATCGCTTGACAAACGAGTCCCATGCGCAGCCATGATCATGCGCGAAACTCGCTGCAACTCGGGATAAACTTCTATTTTCATGATCTAATCTGCCGTGAAAATCTGTTTCGAGCGGTATATATTTATCCAAGCTGAATCGCCTTGAATAAACCCATACGACGCGGTCCTCGGTTTCACGACGAAAAGTACCGTCGCGTACTCGTTACAGAGCGCGACTGTATACTCGAAGCTTATACGCCGCATGTTTCACCGGAAAAATACATATAATATAATGTGATACGTATGTGTGCAGAACTTTTGGCACGATGGGCCCTTCATCATTTGCTGATTTAATTAATAATTCATCCGGGGGGAACAAACGAGGTGTTATTCGAACAAATGGAACGGCTCCGTCGAAAGCTCACTTGCAACGACACTATATTATATGCACCGCCGTACGCGTGTAGCAAGTACATGCGACAGACGCATGCGTGGGTGGTCAGCCAATGTATAATATTATGATATATTATCCACACGAAGCGAAGGCCTATAATAAAAATTGCTGTGTTCGCTGATAAGTTGAATGCGAATATGTCAAGTTTAAAATTTACTCACAATGGAATTTGAACCGATGATGATTGAATTTTAATTGTTTTGTTTTGTTACGTCAAGTACATCAAATCTGTTTGAAAGATACGAAAAAAAATTCGATGTTCATGTATCAATATTATTTACTAGTAACTAAAAAGTGATTTCCAGATTCAAGTAACATGTGATTAGCTCTATCGTGTCGAGCAAATTGAATAACACATCGCGAATTAAGGGGATTTTTTCCAAAGCTACATTTTGCTCTTTATTTCCCTTCTGATATCGTCGTTTTTCACTTCTCCGTTTTTCACTTCCCCGAGAGACGCGTCGATAACCTTGGATATCTCGATCATCCTACATTTTCCGTGACATACCACCGTGGACGATATATTTGACTTTGAAATGTCAAATATGTTCCATGTAGCCGGAGCTCAGCTCAATTTTGACGACATTTCACCTCTCTCTCCTCTTTCTTACTCTCTTCCCAGGATGTTTATGTATACGTGAGCCGCTCAAAGTCCAAAATCTCGTCGTCGTATAACAATATAAGTCAGAGACGTATTGAAATGCGGATATATATGACGAAAGGATTATGTGCGCTTTTCGTGTGGTATATTTATACAACTCAAGATGATTGTGGAGGATAGTTGTAATTCTACATTTTGCTTGCCTGAAATTACGTATATTATTTTCATAAGGAGATTAGAAAAACGACTACTATATCTGACGATAACATTTAAATTTCTTATTAAATATTTTACAGTAATTTGTAACAGTAATTAAGGGGAGTCATACACCAATTCACTCCTCTTTAGCATTTTTGTGATATAAACCTTTAGTTTAGTGATTAGATTTATAAAAAAGTTTGTATGACAACAGATGTGAAAAAAGCAAGAAATAAAAAAAAATTATCAATGTTTTTGAGCACATATTGAATAATAGAACTGATATGAAGGTCTAAATTAAAATTCTACAAAACTCAGCCCATAAAGGATACTTTTCTGAAGATTTTGATTCCTATCAGGGATCCCCACCTGAAAAACTCTGATCTGAACCTTGCGCGCAGTGCCGAAAGGCTAAAATAGTAAAAAAGCTATTTTTAGATGCTAAGGTTTATTCTACAACTTTTTCCACATTTTTTAGGGCTCAAAGTTGTCAATATTGTGTTGAAAATGTAGATTGACATTAAACTGCGATTTCTATCACAAAAATGACAAAGAGGGGTGAATAGGTGTATGACTCCCCGTAACAGTAATTTGCACAGTAAATGAATTTCCAACCCGAGCTTTAAAATATACAATATTTTTGACACTTGCAGGTATACAGATAAACGTACTCGCCATCTAGTGATTGAGACTCAAATATACAGCTGTCGTATTAATGGTCTAAATTTGTTGTTACAGTTAAATTGCCATTTTCAGGTCATTTAAAATGCGATAAATCATTGCAATTAATTTGAGCATGAAAATGAACAAATACAAGCCCATTAATGTTAATGTATTTTAAAACTTTTTAAATGAACTTTTTGGTTATGTAGGCCTTATTAATGTTGAACATTTTTTCCTGGATATTAATTTTAATATTGATATTGTATGCTTTTCAATAAAACTAATATAACCAGAGTATCGTCATATGTAAGACTATTATAGTAATTTTGTAATAGATAAAAAGCATCTGACTGGGTGAAGATTAACAACAAATAAATGAGAAAAAAAATTTAATGATTGAATAGTTGAAAACTCGTGGGGGAATAAATTTGAATTTTTTCGAAAGAAAAACGTGAAAACATTTGTTAGTTGCAGGGGAACAAAGCAAGACAATAATTTTTATTTGTGAAAAGCTACTTTGATAAATTTAACTTGTATTTTATCAACTGATAGCAAAAAATTTGATAGGGAAATATCGTCTCAGTGCTGTGCAAAATTAATGACCGTGTCCAGGCTCTCGCGTACGTGTGCGCGTATATATTTATAGATTTTTCTTCTATCCACTTCGGTCCGTGGGTTTGTACATACACAAAAAATATACGGACACAGACTCATACGCAGAGAGTCACTTGCAGATTGGACTGTCAATATTTCTCGTGCAAACTGCGCTTTGACAGCGATATTTTCTTCCTGTGTATCCATCGTTCTCCTTTTCCCTCTCTTCTTGTAATGCTTGCTCTTTTTTGCTCGCGTCTGCTCTCTCCGCATTTTCATTTTTCGTTTTTTATTTTCAGCGCACAGGTGTGAAAGATATAGAGCGACGAAAAAATCAGGTTATATAAATATTCACGCTTAATTATGAGCGAGCGAGTATATAATATTCCGTTTGTGTTTGCGTAGTTTTTATATTTTAACGAATATACATTTCTGGTTTTTGAAATATAAAAAAACTCGCGATACTCTTCATAGCGGTACCTCGTCGTGCTTGACAAAAGAGTCTCGCTCGCTTTAATCATACACTTTGTTGATTTTTATCGCGCTTGGCTTGATTACTTTAGCTGCGATAGAGAGGCAGAGATACTTTCACGCCTGTTTATCATACCAATTTCAACTGCTGCGCGAAGAAAACTTTGGAAAAAATGTTGAAGCTGCAAATTAACGTTCGTTTGTACTTTTTCAAAATTAATACGCTACGTTTATTCGGCCTGCATTGAAATAATCATAAATTTTGACTTTCTTTACCGTGGGATATAGCGTGCAATTTAAGGAACACAACTGTTGATGCAATTTCCTACTGCGTGCTGCGTTAACAGATAAAATTATATACCTATATACGGACCGTTTCAAAGGGCAAACACGTGGCTTTTCCCAACTCAAGTTTCTCCGGAAGGGATAGAAAACGAGCGTAACGGGCAGCATTCGGAACTTGTCGATTTTCAAAGTTAATAAATCTTTTCTCCTGCTTTTATACATCAGTTTTTTGCTGATCGCAAAGAGCGACAAACTTTTTTTTCTCTTTTTTTTCACGCGACCCTCGTGCAAGACCTTTTTAAGACGCGCTTGATGGTAACAGAAAAGTTTTCCTCCTCACTTTTCTGTACATATATACACATCAAGATCCTCTCGGTGTGGACGAAAAAAAAGTTCACGAGGCTCGGCGTGTGCCGTGCGACATAGTCGCATGCGGGTTATATATCGTTGTCTTGCGGCTGTTTAACAGGACAATGAAACGGAAATTGGCTTAATTTTTCCTTTTTCTTTATTACTCACCGTTTGTCAAATGGATATCGTCTGTACGTTTTACAAGCATAAGAACGAAATAGTTGTAAACGCAGTCGATGAATAACTATATGATCTCGATAGATTCGACGTTTCATCAGCGCGTCACGAATCACTCGTAAAAATGTCTCGGCTCTTCGGGGCTCTCACATGCTCGCAGCTCGAGCTGCGGCAAAGCAGAAAACGGTCCCTGGCCCGCTACCTACTGGGTGCACCTAGTTTGCTATATACTACTACTACGTTCGCTCATGACTTTTTAATAGTTCAGAACAAGGAAGATATATATATACGCAGGCGCGCACGTTTGCACTTTCTTTACGGTTCTCTACGAGTCCATAAAGATACTTTACGAGTGCGTCGTTCCATATATATGAGGAGAAAGAGAGGAAAAACCAAGGCATTCAACTACAGCGTTTCCCAATGACAGCGCGTTGAAACCCGGGCGATCTACAGCGCGACGTGTAATATTGTATTTCATTGACGTTTAGATAGAGAGCTGTGACATGCACATACAAGTATCGAGGATTTATTATTATTTTTTTTCCCCCCAAATATTTTCAGAGTCAAATTGTTTTCCAATAAGCGTAATCGACTCTACAAAATCGTCTGTTAGTACAGCGGCAACAAGCAAGCACGAAACGACAGCTATGTTTTTATTTATTTAGTTTTTTAATTTTTCTTGTACGAATAAGTTCAAAAATACCACGGACAAAAAATTACACTCGCATATTTTATTCGAAGAGGTAGAATAATGCTTTACTTTGACACACATTTTAAATAGAATATAATAAATGACGTGTTTTGTCTGAGACCTCTTTTAATAGGCAGAAAGTTTCGTTCGCGCTTGAGTTAGAATGATTTATTTAGCGATATAATCCTTGAATTTTCATGCTATTTCTTACAAAAAAGCTATATTTTCGTGGTTAAGCAATCGTTGGAAATTACATTACAATTTCACGCACTGAATTTCATGAAAGATTTCGCTTACACGCTTTTTTAGTCTTTTGCCAAGACGAGCTGAAAAAAAAGAAAAAAAAAATAGAAAAAAACATCTTTTACATTGCCTAAGTCTTCTTTATTTTACAACTACTTTTTATTCTATGTAGGCTACGGCAACAAACTTGTGATTTTACTTTACAACAAGGATATAAAGAGCGCCGTTGTGTTGTCGTCGCCGCCACCGCCGCTGCTGCTGCTGCTGCTGCCCCGTGATACAGAGAGCCTTACCCAATATATATGAGAAAAACGGCATCTCGAGCATGTATCGAAGTGTCGTGGCTATAATGTATCGAATCTGCTTACTACTTGACCCTTATCGCTCGTCTTTTTTTTATCATGCTCGGCAACCTGGCGCGCCTGGCTTTTTTCCATGGCATGCTCGAAGCTCGACGTGCGGGCCAAATACTTCTTGAACGTGAGGTGTAAGGAAGAATGAGGATATTATGATGCACCCACGCACACACACTTAGTGTTTGCAAGTTTTAAAAAATTTGAATTATGGTGGATGAGTTGTAGGGGAAAATTTTGAAAAACTTTGTTGTTGAAATGTCTTACATCGTTGGCCTTCCTCTTTTTTCAGTTTTAATAAAAATAAATCCCTTGTTTGATATGTAACTTCTTATATGACGTTTGTTAGCAGGGCTTAGTCCGGAAAAATGAGCGAGCGAGCACGATAATCAAATGAGGAACATCGACTATTCAGAGCCAGAGCTTTTCAGGCATTCTGATTGACCGACGTTCGCTCGTTTCTGCTCCTGCGAGTAGAACGTGCGACTATTCAGTTGCAAGCTTATGATTTTGCTGTGTCTATGTAGCGTCGTACAACTCTGTTTACTTGCGCTCACTTGTCTTGCCCATACTAGGCGTGTTCACGCGGGTAGATTGGTTAAACTCCACGTACACATCTAGTATATTTTTTAAAGTACATTTTACAAAAAATTACAAGCATTTTTTGTGAAATTTTTTGGAAGTTCCACTTCTAATAGCTGTTCTTACACGGCTGATCATTGATTTCAAAATAATTTGTCGAAAACGGTAAGGCTTAATGTTTCAGAACTTGTTTTGTATTGTAACAAGATTTGTCGTAATCAAATAAGTTTTTTGATTTAATCAATAGATGGAGTATTGTAAATTCGCAAGTGGCAAAACAAATTTCGTGAGGTATATAAACCTTTGCTTTCTTCTTCTTTTTTCGATTTCCTTCTTCATTTGCTTTGGAATACTTATGTTTTGAGGGTTTTTTTTCTACATCTATGCATGATATTATAAGCTCGACTCATTAAAAGAAATCCCATTATATTGATAACCCCAACGTGATTTATTTATAAAGCTTCGAAGCAAATCATCGCATTACGATTCCGCAAAGGCAACGAGTCGTATATATTTCGGGTCTCACGGCGTCCGCATTAAATAGCCGAAGCTCAGTGTCATTCTATAATAGCCACTCGAAAGAGCCAGCTCGACTGCGTTGCGCAAAACGTAAACTTTTTAAACGTATAAAAGCACAGTAACAGTAGTATAGCATCAGCAGCAGCAGCAGCCGCGATCGTGCCCAGTACATATAGTTGCGCGACTATACTGGGTCGTTTAAAAGGTTGCCATCTCCGAAACCACCTCTAATTGTCGCTCTAAATTACCCAAGAGGTTGATTGGTAGACGAAGCTCGTGCGGCTCGTATAATACATTCTCGGGCGTGCACGCGCGCGCGCGCGCCTCGGAGCTTTCGTCCGCGACACGAGCTGACTTTTACTAATTACGTTGACGTGGTCTTTTATACTTTCTGCTAGCTAGGAGGGCTATACGTATATATGCATTATATGCTCGCGCGCGACAGACAAAGAGTGCGAGAGAAAGAGAGAAATAAAGACTATCATAGCAATTCGAGCTGCTATAAATGCGGCACACCTTGTACTCCGCGGTGATACCTGCCTCCGCTTCCATTCATCTTTTCTCACATTAACGTTTGTACATTTTTACATCTAGGACCTTTGGCACGCTTTGTTTCGGAACTTTGACGAATGAAGCTTTCGTTTTTGAACGTGTGCCTGCATAGATACGCGCGTATACCAATGTCGAAGCTCCAAGCGGCCGCATACAGGCATAATTTATCATGATACGCAGCCCTCTCGACAAAGCTTATCTACATCGCGGATAATTGTTTCCCTCTCTCGCCATAAATGAAAGCTCGAGCCTAAACGCTTTATTACGGATGATCTGTACAAAATTCTAGCGCTAGATTGTCTCGACAAAAAAAAAAAAAAAACAGAGCTCGTTGCGTATACCACGGATATGCGGAATTGTGACTTAGCGTCAGGGCTGTTTCAATCATTCTTCTCTCTCTCTCTCTCTCTCTCTCTCTCTCTCTCTTTGCAGCGCGTTTACATGTACAGCGCAAAATAGCTAGTAGTAGAAAAGCCGCGGGGTGTACGTAGAGCCTCGTCGTGACATGCGTTTCTCCGACTGTGTGACGGCAGCGCGTGTACGGATACGCCGCTGCAACTCACTCGCTCTATCTCTTTCTCCGTCTATATAGCCAAGCCATGGGTTGCTTTCAGCCCCTCTTCGCTCGCGCGCATAGTGCACCGCACGAATGCCATAATGAGAGACGACTCGAAACACACAGCCACTGCTCGCTGGGGCGATTAGACTCTTATAATTCTCCATCGTGCCGCTGCGGCTTCCCTTTTCCTATCACGCGAGCTTTTTCCTTTGCTCTCTCTCTCTCTCTCTCTC
>CACVKI010144858.1:12797-29863 GCA_902732785.1 Trichogramma evanescens
TCTCTCTCTCTCTCTCTCTCTCCGTTCTTTATCGGCTGTGTGGCGCTTTTGTCGCAAAAGCGCGACCCTTTGCTGAATTTCGTCCCTTTTGTTCAATTCCCGACGACGACACTGGCTTATATATCGTGTACAGCAGCAGCAGCAGCTCTGTCGTTGCCGCTTTTTAACCAGCCGGAGGAACGTCGCGCGCGACTCCGTGTGGCCGTTCCTTAGGGTTTTGTCTAGAAATATTTATAGCGGCAGAAGCGAAGATTGTTTTGTTTTCTTTACCTTCGGTATATATCTATACATAATCTGCGCAATGCAATGCGCGTATTATTTTGCTCTCATGCACGCCTTTCTTATTCGCCTTTCTTTAAAAGCACATACATATAATTAACATTTGATCAATTAATCAACGCTTTGGTCCTGAAAATTTATTATTTAGGGTGCACTCTTTTTAAAAGAGGAGCGCACTTAAAATTAAACGAAAGTATTCCGTTTGTTTTTTTATTTCCATGAATTCAATAACTGAGACTTACGGGAAAATTACTCGTGCATCTTTAATTTTCATCTTTTCGCAAGTAGCTTTGACCCAATAAAGTGCAGAATTGAATATCATTCATCCCGCGAAATGTCCAAAGAGAATGAAAATTTAATTCAGGCACATTGCTGCAGGTACATACATACGTTAATTTAATTCAATTGTAATCAACCAATATAATTTTAGTTTCTCTCGACTTATTGTAACAAGTAATTGAGAGATAGTAATGATTTAATCGTATGCGGGGGGAAAAATTGATATATAGAAAAAGTACCTCAATTGAACAACTGTGTAAGACTGAAACTCGCGTACAAAACGTTGTAGCAAGCAGTACTCGTAGCGACTGTAAAGCTACGCCAGATTCAAAATCGAAAATACTTGGTTTTCATCGATTTTAAACGTTTGAATATGTCATAATCATAAATTAATTTATTCGTGAGCTCTAAAATAGTGGGAAGGGATAACTGGCGCGTTGAGGAATTAAAATTCAAGAAAAATAATTAAATTTTCAGACAATTATTGTCGTAACACTCCTTTTTATTTCATTTCATAACGATTAAATTTCCCACTGCTCGCACATTCTTTATGACGATCTTTCATGCACTTACGCATCAAGTAAATATGTTCCAACTAGAAAGAAGCTGGCAAATATCTCGAACAGTAGTTATTCCCAGCTACATGCAATGCAGGTAAGACCCCCAGTTTATCGAGCTCTAAGTCGAAAGAAAAAGGCTCGAGTTAGTCGAACGAGGCTCGCGCAGGTACGCACAGCTGATAGTGGCAATGCACAACGTGTGTTCGCGTTGGTATACATGTATAGTTTGCTCACCCCCCGCATCCGAGTGTTACGGGATACGTTTTCTGTCGCGAAGCCATAAAAGTGATTTTATTCGCACTATCTGGTGCACCCTCCACAGCTCCCGCTAGAATTTCTTGGCGCTTTTGTTTTTCAGGTGCATCAGCTATACGCGTATGCATTCGTGCTATTTCGACCTCTCTCTCACTTTTCAACGACAGTCGATACTCGACGCGCACATACCGAATAACTATGACTATTGAATTTCCATCAACTTTCAAAGCCGACTGTATAACCGTAATGTAGGCGTGCGTATATGGTCACGGCGAGTACGTACGTAAGCGCGCGACATACGATCTACCTCATCGACGAGCTACGCGTGTAGTTTCGATTTACAATTTATTCTCTCAATTTGAAATCTATGCTTGCACGTTTTCAGCTTCTGCTTCAACAGTGCATTACATTTTGACTTTATTAGCGATCTATAAATATTTTGGTTAGACACATTAGACGTATGGTACTCAAGTGATTTTGTATCAAGCTTTTATCGATACGTATCGCGTTCACAATGCAAGAAACCTAAAAATACTCGGCGCAAAAATAATTTACTATTATTTCCAAAAAAAAATCTTCGCGTTAATATCTCAAGAGTCGGAAGATGAAAAATGTAAAAACTCGTGGGGCCCCCTTTTGGCCATACCCTAATGCATATACACTGGTGGCTATGGTAAGGTAAATGAAAAGGAGTCAGTGAGGTGGCCGAGTAATTAAGTTCTTTTGGGCGCAGCGGAAGGCATGCGTTATACTACGAGTGTGTATACGTACATACATACATATATGTAAACGAGCATTATGTATATAAGGGGATGCGCGCGGGAGGGCAGCAGGGGGGCCTCTCGCTTGAAATATTCCGCCACGTATATAATTCTCGTGGTTGTAAGGTGGAACAAGGTGCAGTGTACCTAACCGTGGTGGTGTACAAGCCGCACACAGTAGTAGTAGCGGCGCGAAATTTACAACGCGTAAAGTTCTACTTCCAGTGTGTGTATGTGTGTACGATACACTCATACACTCACACGCACGTATATTCAACGTCGGCTTCTGCAGTCCCTGTAAAACTTGCGACTTTACGAGCCGAGCCCACCGAGACCTACATTCCCCTGCGCTCGCTGCTGCTGCTGCTATACGGGGCGCTACTCGCATATAAGGTGTATATACCTGCGATGCAGTCGAGGGCAGCGGCTCTCTCGAGAAAAGACAAAGACAGTGGCTGCTGCCGCTGCTATGCAAGTACATCTACGACTATATACACGTTCTGGCCTCGTTGTTGTTTCTGTCCAAAGAGAACTAGACGAAACGTCTCGATGAGTCGAGTCTGCTGATTTATATTCGTTAAAAAAAAAAGAAAGAAAACGAAGCGAAAATAGAACGGATGGCGCCGTGAATGAATCGAAAATATGTATTACCATCGCGTAATCGGGTCCAGTTATCCTGTTTCCGTTACGAGAGAGTTCATATACAGCTCGTGATTCTATGCATATCGACTGCGCAGCGGCGAAAAACCAAATGCAGCGAGCGAATTGATATCGATCGCTTCTTCAGCCGTGAAGCGTATCGATTAGTCCCTGTGTGTTCCATCTGCGATTAAATTATGACTTTTGAAAGCATTCGAAAATATGTATTTTGCACGCGTCGGTTATTCTTGGCCCGTAATATTTGGCGCATCGAGCAGCCAAACGTATCGCAAATAAGTGTATATAATGAATCGGATAAATAATTAGTCCTTCGTTGCGGTGCTGGAACGCGAACGATATAAATATAGTACGTGCTGATGGATGTGGATGTGTCTTGTGCTTTTTTACAAGAAGCGCAGCACAAGCACGAAGCAGACCCCGCGCAGTCCTTTGTTTGTTGCGGGGAGGGTTTTTAATCACCAGCGTCCAAATATGTCCTGGCCGCTCGCTGCCACGATTCAAATCTGTTACTTTTTAGACCCCTCGCATCCTTTGTTTCACGCTATTTTGAATTCTGTACATAAGAACCGAGGTCAGTTAGTTTTTTTATTTATTTTTACGAAAAAAAAAACGAAAAACAAAAGGTAAAAAAATTCGAAGAAAAATGTTTAATCAGTATATTTTCTACTTGTTAAAGTACGAATATGAAACGCGTCAAGATGACTTTTCTCCATCGCAGTATAATCGATGATTTTCAATTTTCATCCGTAGCGTCCATCGATTTCCTCATCTACGCTTTTTGCACTCTCCGGCGTGCATTAAGCGCCCTTTTTTTTTATATACTCTATGCCCTATGCCCTATGCCCTGTGCCCTTTCAATCGAGACATATTACTCTCTCTTTTTCTCTCTCATGCTGGCCTCGTAATTATTTCTCTCGTATATGTACACACGTTGATTATGGAGTGCGCGTTTACGGCTTGAAACTACTCAAGCTTTATTGTACGTCATATATATGTAATGCGCTGCGAACGTTGCGCGCGTGAGTTTTACGATGGGCACATTATTAAAAGGCAGGCCCTGCTGTATGGTAATAATAACAGCTGCAAACGCCATGCGTTTATTATATATATAAACCTCGCAAATATCGCGATAAATGTTATAATCCTAATGGGCGAGTGACGGTACTGCGTAATTTATTGCCTCGCTGACTCGTGCGCATTTATAGACACTTCATTGGGCAAGAGGCTCTTGCGCACCTCGAGACTTGCCAGATACATCCAAGGTTCTTTTGAATTTACTCGGGAAGTATACGTACAAACAACGCGGCGAGGTCCTTTCGCCCATGGAGATGAGAAAGAGAAAAAGTTTAGTTGATGCGGTTACCGCTGAATATCCGATGATGTTCTCAATTTTTCAGCGCAGTAGTAGCAGCAGCAGAAGCAACTCAGTTCTCTTTCTCATCGCCCGGCACACTTGACTCCGAGAGCAGCAGCAGCCCCCCTACCACCCGCACATCCTTCGGAAGCGAAATTAATATTTTCCCCGAGAGAGTGGAATAAGCTATTAGATCCAACAACGCGCGCGCGAGCGATGAAAAATGGAATAGTTAATATGCTGATGAGATATTATATGCGTGTGCGTCTGTGTTTTCTTCGCAGTAACGCGCGGAAAATTCGTTAGCCAACTCGCTGTATTACACCTGTTAAACTATTTACGATTGCTTGATAGCTCGGCGCCGGCCGACGCACCTTCGACCGTATGAAATTTTCGTCGGTCAAATAAAGATGGAAATGCCCTAGGCCCCGAGAGCGACTTTTTATTTTCTTCTTTCTCTCTTTATCATCCACTCCCTATCTTTCTCTCTTGATAGGCTGTAACGGCGAGTTTTCTCTCTCTCTCCCTCCCTGCCTCCTATAACTCTTGTCCATCCCTTCAAATATCGAACGTGATTCGATTTACTGCATTCCGATTTGAACTTTTCTTCGCGCTGAAACACAGAGCAAGAGAGAGAAAACGAGAGAATCGCTCCCACGTGACATCTTCGCACAAGTAATTTCCGCTTGATTAAGGCAGCGAATGGGAAAAAGAGCGAGCTCGAAAAGGGTTACGCTGGAAAGCCAATATTTGGTGGCGTGCGTCACGTGAATTTTCGCTTCGCTTTCTCTCGCACGCTGCAGGCTCATTCGATCAAAAACTTTGCTAGTAGAGAACGCTCCCTTTTTTTTTCATTTCATCTCCAAGATTTTTTCTTTTTTTTTTTTCATCATGCACACCGGCTAAACCTCAAGCGATGAGAAAACGCTCGTGAGTCGCAAAAAAAGCCCAAGCGTGTTCGTGACTGTTGGTGGCGCGCGCGCCATAGGCCACACGCGAGTTTTCTAATTAGATTTAATCGATAGCTAATTTGAGACGCGGTCGAACTAATTCGCGAGTAAGCTGCGCATTCTCGTGATTTTTTTACGCTCGTTCTCTTTCTCTCTCTCTCTCTCGTATCAAACAGGGCCAGAAGCAGGCGGCAGCAGCAGCTAAGAACGTCTTTTCCGGGACACGTCGCTTCGATGTAATTACAATCATACGAATCCTTTTTGCCCCCCGACATTCTCTCTCTTTCTTCCTCTTCTCGTGCCTCCCTGGTACGTATGTCTAGAAAAGCTGGAAAGAGATTTTAGTTAAGAAGTTTTATTCGATAGGGAGCGATTAGCTGTATAGTCAGAGTCCCAGGAAACTGTGAGTAAAAAATTTAGCGGGAGCTTAACTCTGAGCAATCCTCTTTATTCGAGGATCAACAAAAATATGAATTTCTTGGAAATTTTCGCTCCGATTAAAAATTAAACCTATACCTGTAATCATAATTTTATAATGAAATCGTTTTTCTTTTCGCGTTTCCATTAAAACAAAAAATCAACTGCCTCTTTTGTCCAGAGGGTATATCTTTGATCCGGCGCGCGTGTCGCTGTATAGCCACTCTTTTTTCTCAAACGTTTTCCGATTCGCGTGCACCTGACAGCCTAGGTAGTCTCGACGAGGAGAACATAATACACGGAGCGCTTAGACTTTACGACCCTTTAAAGCCATTAAAATCATTATACGCGCGTCTATCGCACCTCCTATTTCCTTGTCGGCGTCGTCATCGGATAGCTGATTATGCCGGGCTTTTGCGACTATATAGACGTGTCCATTATTGATAAAATAACGAGTGCGATCGTATTTTTTTCTCATTTTTATCCGTGCGATTGTTGTTACAAAAGAAAAATTCGAAATACTGTATTTAATACTCGCCGTTTAGGTTTTTTGATCTTTAATCCACAAGTATTACATACAAACTTCTCAGTATAAATTAAACAATTATTTAAAGAAGTATAAGTAAATTTCTCGCTCAAAATACTTTTATGATCGTGTAGAAACATCACCTACTCTATGTCACGAATAAAGTCTTTTCACCTCAATAACGAAATTCGATTAGACGGAGCTTTCATTTCAATAGCAAATGACTTCGATAATCGAATAATTAGTAAACAGGCCTTGGACAAAACGTTTTAACGATCGTCGTCGTTGTCGTCGCGTGTGTATGCATGCAAAAAAACAGCTGTCGCACCCATGAGCCGCACCGCTGAGCTATACCGTATAGATGTAGAGGGCGAGATTGAGTTAACGGCCGTCAGTAAAAGCTTTCATCCGCGCTTGGACGAACTCGAGTATAGGCGTTTTAGCACCTTCATGAGACCGCAATCCAGTCGTATAATTCGAGATGTATTGCCTCCGTGCTCTTTCTCTCTTTCTGTGCGTATACACACCCGCACACACGCGCAAACAGTGGCTCGTTTTACAACCGATGCGTGTAGAGAGACGAGGCGCAGAACATTCGACGACGACGACGAGATTGCGAAACCTTTCGCTACGAGCTTTTTATAACGCGCGCGAGCAAGAGAGCTTTACCCTGCGTGATGTCAGGCCGATTTTCCAGAGTAAATTTTTGAGCTTTTTTTCAACATTGTACCCGCGTAAGCCTATCGTTGAATATTAGATCGATTGATATTCTATGCGAGTTTCTTCGGCCCAGGGTATTAAAGAACCTTTTCTAATTAATATTCATAATCCTTTCAGCGACAAGTAGCTACTTAAATAGATCCGAGCATAATAATTACTCGAGAGTCTAGGCAGGACCCGTCCTTTGGACCGACAAAGAGCAGTCAAGCACTTCCAGAACCACCCCCTCTTCCCCTTGTACATATCCTATATATATAAGCATACAGTCTCGCTCGCTCCTCTGACCATCAAGGTAAACTCGGCGTTGTTATAGAGCTTCTTTTTAATTTCACGTATAGCTTGTTCTTCAAAAGTAAAATATAAAGCAATTATGATTATGTTATACATAGCTGCGCGTAAGAGTGGCAGCTATATTGTGCTAAGTCGAGGCGCGCAGGAGCAAAGGTGACGAATAAAAAGCGATGAAGATTTTATGGAACGCTGATTGTAAACTAAATTATATTTGACGAAAGATAATTATCAATTTTTTTTTTCATCGTGTCTTTACTTGGGAAGACACTTTTTGAAATCTTTTATATTCCCTAAATAAGCACAGTGCACTTGCAGATGTTGGGCCTACGGTATTTACAATTTAAAAAAAAAAGTAAATTGAAAGGAACGTTGAAGTTGATTGGTTTGATGTTTTAATAAGGTTACATTTTTTTTCGTGATGGGTCCAGCGAACAACTTCAATTGTTCGCTGTTAAAAAACCTTAAAAATGTAAAGACTTAATGAAAAATCCGACATTAAAATTAAAGTAACCTATAGATTACTTTATTCAAGTTACTTTAATATGAAATCCTCGTTGAATAATAGGTCAGAGCTGATTCACTTTTTTACTTACATATAGCGCAAAAAATCCTTAAAAATGCAATCTCATATATTAATTTTAATGTAAAAAAGAATAACAAAATTTAATTCTAAACTCAAATATAAACGTTTCGATTGAAAATTAACATTTTAACACTGATTTGTTTTTTGCGTAAATTGCTCAAAAAGTGTAATCAAAATTAGAGCTAGCATCCACCGCTAGATGGCAAATATCTTTATCTCTGTAAATGCGCAAGTGGTAAAGTAAAAATAATTGTATAAATACCCGGTTTGGAAAAAATACTGTAAGAGATTCCTCCTGTAATAAGTACTGTAAGAGATCCAATTTTCAAAAACGGTTCAAATTTAATTCTTATCATTAATTTTTATGTTTCTACATAAAATTGCATTTTTTACGGGAACGAAAAGCTTCCTTCTCTTTTACATCAATTTTAATGTAAATATTTTCAAGAGTGTAATGAAATTTTAAAGAGTTTTAAATTAAAAAAAAAATTAATACATAATTACTTGTTTTAATTTATATTTTGAGTTTCTGAGATTTCAATAACTCTGTGCAGACGATAGGTATTAGGTGCCTCGAAGGCTCGCAATGATGTCACTTTGCACGAAGCGATTTTACCGCAGGCTCATTACGTGTAACGGTCGCGCAACTTTATATGATTTCTACGTTATTCCTCTCTCTCTGTCTCTCTCTGTCGAGGGCTCTCGAGTTATTCCTCGAATTTCTGAGCCCTCGTGATAGCTCTCACTCTCTCCTCTGCTTCGATACGCTTTAATGGTACACATATACTTTCATCGTCTGTATTGGCCCCGAGCGTTCACACAGCGTGGCGCTTTCTCATGTTAATTCTCATAAGAAAAAATTTAGTTCGAGCGGCCGACGCTGGCATTTTTTTAGGACGCGTCCTGTTTTTCCATAAGATTACGTGTAAATGGTGACGGTAGCGCCACTCTAAGCTCCGCCCAAACGCTCAGAGCGAATACATGTATTAACGCTCCTCGCACCAAGTTACATTACTGTCAGGCTGAATTTCGTCTCGATATGGCCCGAACTATGGCTTTCAAAATCGAATCATTGACAATGCTTTGAAGTTTACAAACGAGCAATATCATTTTGTCTCTATGGTTGTCGTCGTCGTCGACGCGCGCGCCGATGCGCTCCAATCCTCGAACTGTATATAGTGACATACGCATACACGTATCTGTGTGTACCTGCACTCGGCTTGATTCTATTACGCCTCGTGAGCTCGCCCTGCACATACGTACAATTAATACTAACCTTTGTTAGACCGAGCCCGAGAAACGGCAAAATTTTATCAATGTATGTATGAAGTGTGTATACGTTTCGCAGCTCTCCGCATAGTCTTGAAGCTGTATGAATTTACATATGAAATTGTACTGAAACTAATATAGACGCGACTGCAAATTGTCCCGCTGTATTCGCGCCCCCGAAGCAGCGCCCTGGTGTGATGTTATTACTGGACCCATCGCGTTATATGTATGTGTTGTGTATTATATATATCGTGACATACGTGCACACGTGAGAGTCGCGAGAGAGGGAGAGAAAGTCTCGTTATCGCGTCGCGCGTGCACATTTTTATCTATATTCATGTACAAACACACAGACACGTGCGCGCGACATTGTAGCGCCACTATATTGTAGAGATTTGAACATTTTCCAGGATTTATATTAAAACATCGCACGCGAGACTGCGCCTATATTTTATATTTTCAGTCTATCTCATGAATTTTTAGCATCCCACAGCCCAGTATAACCTCAATAATGTATATGAAATAGCGGCGCGGGCCACAAGATTTTCCATGAAAGTGTCCATGAAATATTTAGTAGACTTTCGTTTATCCCATGAGTGTATGCTTTTTTTCGCCTCCTTCCTTCGTTTTTTTTTTTTACCTTTTTTCCATTGCAGAGTGCCAAAGTAGGCAGCAGCAGCTGCTTGCTGCGGCACCTGAGTCACACAATCAGGCTGCAAATGAAAGCACTATGAGCTTTGATTACGACTTGCATTTAAGATAGCTCCGCAGTTCCTGGGCTTAATTGACTACATACCTGTTAAAATGAAAATTCATTAACGAATGTGTAAATTTCCTCGTTATCGAGATTTTGGAATTTTCGCGGAAATATAACGAATTATACACTAGCGAGACCTATCTAAAATTAATATAATACAAATTAGTCGACTTTCAGATGAATCAGCTGTTATTGATCGGAGGAGATACATACCTTTATTCAAAATTATCGTTTAAAGTTAAAAACAACTCAACGGTGATCTAACCTTCTAATAAAGTCATTTTATATCGGTTAAGTATGAAATATACATAGTTACCTTGATTATAACAATAAGATTCAATTAAGCAAGGCAATTCGTGAGAAAGCGTACATGTGCGGTGCATATACGTGGACAATAAGCTCGATCGGTTAATTAGCATTAAAGATACACGACTCGTAGATCCATCCAATAATAGTTAATCACCTTATTAGGTTTCAATTGAATAATTCGTCGTGATTGGTGCTGGAATCTAATGATTTGCAAACCACGAAGTAGGTGTACACACACACACACAACTCCGAGTTCTCGCAATCGACGTATAAATTAGCAAATCTTCATTATTCGGATAAATATTAATCAAACTCTTACTTCTATTCGAATGATCCAAAATGGCAATGGAAATCACACGATTTTCAATTGTGCATACATAAAGAGCAAAAAGTTCGATTAGAGCTTATTTCTAAATTTTATATACACGCGCTGCATATTATCCATATGCAAATTGAAAAACTGATCGTGTGTGCGCGCGCGCGTCGCAGTACGTGATTACTCATAATTACGCGTTGCGAATAAATCAATATTCACAAGCTCAACAATCGCGAATGCAAACAAACAAATCAGCATACAGGCGCGCGCTGCACAGACTTGCCAAATTCGACCGAGCTTGACCGAGCTTGCGATGCCATTATTTCGAGTGCGTTTACGGTGCGGGGCACGTCTGGTGTAGCTGTAAATTTTATTTCAAACTCATACAACTTTTGCCGTTTAACGAGATAGTCGACTGCGGGACGTAAAAACGCGGTTGTAAGCTCGATTGACTTGATCAAAGATTGTGCGTGTAATGGTAAAAAGCTGCTGAAAAATCTCTGTGTTTCTTCTTTTTGTATAAGCTTAGAAGTGGGCGCTATGAGCTTTCAACGATGAAATTTCACAAGTCTCTTCGCGACTTCTGAGCAGCTTGTGTAGCAGTCGTTGACAGCTCGTCAGAAACCCGCAAGTTTGAAGAAATTGCCATGAAATACCGCGCACCCAGTAAAGAAACAATGTTTGCCAAAATGTCTTAGTCGGCTCGCGTCGCACTCATCAACGCATTTAGAATATCATCTTATCTTACGAGCATTAAAGGCGGTTTACTCGTATTCGTGCTTGTATTTCGGCTTTAGATAACTCGTATAAACATCGTGTAACCTCATTTTCGCACTCGAGCTTGCAAGCTCGATCCGTCGTCGTCATCGCGTAGTCTTTGCTTTTTTTGGAATACATCCAAATATAAACGCCATACACACCATTGCACCGCGCACCGCATCCACCGACTCGATGTGTAAAGGCATATTCATCGCGACAGCTGTTTTATAATATAGATATTTCGTGCAAGCTCGATGAGTCGGCATACGCTATTCAGCCGCAGCTGCGCTATGTTTTTTTTGGCCTTTCAACGTTTTTTTTTGTCTCTTCTTCGGTCGCGCCCATAGAGACGCAGGCACACACTTGTTGATGCCTCCTCGTTTCGCCGCACCCCATAAATATCGGTGACAAACGTATTTACAAAAATGATCGCAGAAGTGCTAACGCAAGCGACGCGTGGAAAATCCGAGAGAGCTTGCGCACATAAAGCAGCTGCTGCATATGATACGAGCAATGTAGCTCTCTTGCTCTCGGCAAAATAATAATAGGTGTCGCGAGTCACGATTTCACACCCCGCGTATAGAGCTCTCGGGCTCGCGCGGCAAATAATATTTATACGATCGGCGCATAGACAGTATACTTCGGGGGTTGGATACGCAGAGGCAGCAGCGAGTGCGAGCGAGAGAGCAAAGTTCGGAATTACCGAGCGAAAAGCGTACAGCCCATAAATTTCGCAGCTGGGCGATCTCTCCTCTCTCTCTCCGTTTGCGTTATTATGCAATATAAGCTCGCGTGTATATACGCACATTTACATGTATATCTGCACAGTAGCGACTGGCACGGGCGCGTAAGGTCTTATATATATATTCGCACTCATATACACAGATATATACGTATACGCTACATAAAGCTTCGCGTTCGCTCGCGCCATTCTCACTTGCACTGCTAGCTTTATATCGGCGTGAATAATGCATAACATCAGGCTGCGTGTGGGTGTACCGCTGCCGCTGCCGCTGCCGCTGCTCCTGTTGCGGACTCGCATGTATGCGTACATGCATGTGTGTGTGTGTGTATGTAATTAGTCGTTGGGAGTAGACGACGACATTTTCATGCGTGTCGTTCAATGAATATTCATCCGTTCAGCAGCAGCAGAAACGGCAGCAGTGGTGGTTTGCGACGACAGAGAGGAGGTGCGAGCGAGAGAAAGAGAAGAGCGCTTACTTATACACTCTCTCTCGCGGCTCTTGCAAGTTTTAGTCCCACATATATACATCTGGATCCTCCACGCGTATATACGTATTTGTACAGTTTATAGAGAGAGGTACACCATGGAGCAGTGCGCCACCTTAATAGTGCTCTGTACGCCAAGTGCGAGGCTAGAGGGATGTACTCTATATACTTGCCTTCTTCGCGCTTATATCGTTATATACTCGATAGACGAGAGAGCGAGAGAGACTCTTTGCGGATTGGCATTTGCATTGATTGTCATTGGTGGATCTCGAGCTTTCGCTAATTACCCTCGAGGTGTCTCTGAGTTTGACACAATTTTCGCTTCCCCGTGCAGTTTGTGCAATTTTGCAATTCAAATATATATAATAATCATCATCGTCGTCGTTGTGCAATTTTCACGAATTTTCCCCGTGCAAAAGTCAAAATTGTTTCCTCTCAAGCCCCATCCGTATATAAGCTAAAGCGTTATACTTATTGCTAAATGTGTGGGTGTGTGCTTTATGTGTTTCAGGCGATGAAGATGAGCAAAGTGGGAAACCAAACAAACTCTCAAGATCCACAGGCAGTTAATTCGAGAGTTTTCGTGGGAAATCTCAACACGTTTCAATGTAGCAAAACAGACGTCGAAAGGATGTTTCAGCGTTATGGCAGACTAGCGGGTAAGATAACTAATAATAAACATTAGTCATTCTCGTTTTATTAGAAATGAAGCGCACTAATTTTTTGCTAGCAATAGCATTTGACATTTTACCTAATTAAATCGTAGTTTCTTTTTAATTAATAATTTTACATAAAAATATTAATTTTTTGTTTCAAAGGTATTTCGATGCATAAAGGCTATGCATTCGTACAGTTCACAAATCCTTTCGACGCTCGAAGCGCGTGCCTGGGAGAAGACGGGCGAACGGTTCTCAGTCAAATACTCGGTAAGTCGGACGCATTATTCATACATACCCGTGGTATATATTAGCAATATGGATCGGTCAAACACCACCGTCAAAGACCGACCGATTTTGTAGATATTTCTCGTACCCTTTCAAAACGTTATACGAACAACGTTCAAAAGTGCGAGCATAAAGGGAACGAGGGGCAAAATAAAAGAAGTTGAGTGCACCAGACGAGGTTATTACGAACGCGCGATGAAGCTTTGAAAAGTTCTTATACTTATCAGCGAGGGCGCAAAAATGCGACACATCGTGCCACGCGCGCACATGTCATGCGAATAAGCCTTTAATCTTTGCACGCCGACACACACTCGTGCGCTCGCACACATAGAGAGAGGCTATATACCGTGCATGCGTGAGCTGCCGCTGCTGCTGCGGGCCAAAGACCATTCATATAGGTATATATATATATGTGTATGAAAGTAAAAGCGTGAAAAAAGTCTGCAGGCGTTGGATAACATAATTTTCCGACGCGTGGATGTACAAACTTGACGGCGTGAAGGAGAATTCGAAATTTCATCGCGCGCTCGGAGCTCAACAAAAGATCCAGGACAGAGATCGGTCCGTTACAGTCCAGTAGTTGAATACATTTTGAAAAGCTCTTTTAAACATCAAAGCGATAAACTTGATGCTGCTCTTTTTGACGTCCCATAAATCTATGAAAAATAATTCGAAAAAACCTTGTATTGACCGAGTTAATCTATGAATTAAACGCAAACGCTAATACCCAATACGAATTCGTCATTTACAACACGTAAATTTGACACGGCTTTTGAACGAGGAAAAAAGGACAAAAACGACGAAAAATTTACACCATAAGCTACCATTATATGGCATGCTGTAATTCAGTGAAGCTCGCTTTTATCTCTCGGCCAAACGAATCCCTGTGCACGCACGTGTATATAAATGCGGAAACATAATCGCATACGTGCACAATGGCTTGTTTAGCCAGATGTGTGCGATGGTTTAGAGCTGTCGACGACGACGTTTGCGTTCATAATATAACATACTTGCCTCTCGTGTTTATATTGCATACCTTGGCGCGTTCACGTTTGATTGTATGCACAAGCCGTGGCAAGCGCAATAGTTTTACTATACTAAATGCCAACGCTTCCTCACTCATTTTGAATTAGAGAAGTCCCTCGCCCTCTTTTCGTGCGAAATAATACTGAATCAAAAATATTCCAAGACCAGTTTTCGTCTTTCTCCAACACTGACAACTTTCAAATTTCATTCTCGCTGCGATGGTGTCCGTTGATATCGTTCGAACTCGATTGTATTACACAAAACCCTCGTTAAACTCAGTAAAAGGTACCTTTTCATCAAGTCGTAACACGATTCATCGATCTAAAAAGAAAAAGAAAAAGAATGAGTCGAAAAATGCGAAAATTTTGCTCGAAGACGCCGCGAGCTGTGGCAAGTTTTTCTCATATTCACCGCGTGCTCGAATTTCCGCGAGCGCATTTCGCTGACACTGCCGCCGCCGCCGCCGCCGCTGCTGTTGTGTCCGAGGGCGTACATATATTCGCCGCAATAGTTGCCATACCCCGTATGAAGATGACGGAAAGTAGCGGCGAAAAAAAAAGAAAGAAAGGAAGGGATGACTCGTAGTCGAAAATATTTCTTTGCGACTAATGCAAGAGCCGTGTTTTCCAAGCCTTTTGCGAGCCTTGGGGCGCTTTTGTTTATGTACACCGCACGCGACCCTTTTCGCGCAGTTCTTTTTTTTTTGTTTCTTTCATTTTATCAGGCAATGCAGTGGCAGCAGCAGCAGCAGCAGCAGCAGCAGCAGCAGAGTCCTTTCTTCAACCCCAACCCTTATACCTTCTCTCGTTTTTTATCTCTCTGAAGTGCGCATATCCTCTGTGCAGCGCTGGTGACTTGCATTCTCGGTATATTATATATCCTACTCTTATGTACGCCTGGCCTCGTGTTTGAAGCGAGACAAGTGCAAGAGTTGAACATCGAGCTTGAAAAGACTTCTTTTCGGCGCTTACATGTGGGAGTCGTCGATTTTTTATGCATGTGCTGTGCACGCTGCGTTTCATTTGATGATTTCACGGCTCATAAATTTTCCATTTTACTTCCTTCAAACTTTTTGGCCCAAAATAAGTAAGAATCGTTAGGCTAATACGCTTGAATTATGCTCAATTGAATTATTATCACGAGTTAGATAACATCATAATGCCCTATTATTGTACGTAACATCGTGGAACCTATGCATTTTCTATTTGCTTGCATCGACTTTCATGACCGAAGAGCACTAGTTGAGCCGAGTAAACTAGCTCGTTTATCGCCTCAACGTTTTCATACGCTCGATTTAAAGCTTTGTGTATATATTCTTGAAATCTGCAACCAAAACTACTTGTTTGACTTCCCAACGTTCCAAAAATCCTCGAACGTAAACGTGCATAGCGGGAATTTAATTATTTTTCTATAGCTACTTAACCACCAAATGAGTATACCTACTTCTTCTCATAAAAAAAAGTTAGGAATTGAATGTAACAAGCAGCAAGCATTAACATTCGCGTAAAATGCAGCACACACACAATAACCAAACCTACACACACACACACACACACACACACACACACACACACACAGACACACATAATGAATCTAGAGAGATAAATCGAGCAACAGTCTCGGCGTATTATACGTACGTAGTAGCGAAAAGCTGAAACCAAAGATCGGTATACGTATTTCTGTGAAAGTCGATGGGGCTCCGTAGTCTGCGTGTGCATTTCTCTCGCGCCTGTATACTTTTTATATATGAGCAAATCCACATACTTTCATCCCGAATACTAAGGCTGAAAAGTTTTTTCAAAGGTCGTGATTACAAAAAATTACGTTTTCAGGCTGAAAATGTAATGGCCATTTAATTTGGTTAAATTATATTGAATGATCATCTATCGGAGTAATTTCTATTAGTTAGATATCGATGTAAGAACTAAAAACCGATTCCTTAGTCTTACTTTTGACTCTGCACTAAAATCAACTGGCTACTGTTTATAAATATGTCATTTAAACAGCGTAACACAGTGAAACCACGGTTTTATAAATTCATAGAGAATAACAATATTATATCATACATCATACATAAATTTATCATACATCACGACATAAAATAATCAAAATATCATTTGTTCACGAATGTTTCAACGATTCTGTGAGCGAAGAGACCAATTCTCTACGGTCGTTACACTGACTGTTGAAAAAATGTTTGGACCCAATTTTGAGCTTTAGTTTTCAGGATACAATGTGGATTTTCTCATATACGTATACATTTCGCGCGTGCTCGAGCCCCCTGGATTATATCCTCAAGAGTTCAGCACCCCGCTTCGATGCATATACAGGGTTTGGCGGTGGTGGTTCTCTCTCTTTCTCTTTCTCTCTCTTCCGACCAGTTGGATTTTCGACGTTCATTTGCTGTGCTGTTATATAGTTTCGGCCCTTCACCAGGAGAGAGAGAGAGAGAGAGAGAGAGAGAGAGAGTGAGCTTATAGCTGAAAAATCTTCTTTTTTTTATTTTTAGCCGCTGTACTCGCTGCTTAGCGGTGCGTATCTACGCGTATATTTGCTGCAGCACTTCTTTCGCTCTTTCGTTCTCTCTTTCTTGATATTGTATCTCGACTTAAGCTCATGCCGAGTAGGCATATACTCTAAACTCGCAGCTCTTATAATAACGTGTATATTTACGTACGGAAAAGTCCCGCAGAAAATTTGACGCTCTCCCACTTACTTTGTGTATGTGCATTAGACCGGGTCGTTTTTGGAAAATTTTTTTGAATCGTCTGGGCTCATGGCTGAGCTGAAAGTTCAAGGTTTCAGCTGCAAAAAGCCGTGC
>CACVKI010144859.1:2538-23602 GCA_902732785.1 Trichogramma evanescens
AGAACGCCTAATGAGACGAGCACACAATTGAATTAAAAAAAGTCGAATGTAATAATCAATTGTGATACCTGTCGAGCCGCACGTGAGATCAGGTACGTAAGCAGCTATACACACTCGAACTTCAATATATTATTCTCTATTCAGGGCAGCAGTCGTCTTATTCCATCCTTGGGAGCACAAGCTCAAATTTGTACCGTTATTATACGCGCACGCACGCACGCGTCCGATAGATCGCTTCTCGTGGTCTGTACTATACTTTTTTTTTATCGTTGTATGGTTGTTGTTGGATGCTGCTACTTTAGATCTATATAATTCAACTAAATAAATCGCGCAATATTGCTTGTAAAACGCGAGGTCGTCCTGCATCTTTCTCTCCTCGTGCGTCCATTCGTGTAAATCCAGCAGGATGATCATTACATGTATACACCGATGTGATTTTGGTATTCAATGGATCAACTCGTCCATTGAGTTTTTTCGACCCATACGTCCACCTCTTTAATTCTTTATTTATTGTGGTGATCGTAATGCTGCACGTGCTGCGTAAAAGAGCCTATACGCATGTAGCGGAGTTATCCGGTATACCTGCCGTATACGTGTTATTCGAACTCGTGGTGATCAATTAACGATCGCGATCGAACATCCACGTAAGCGTCTCTCATAAGTGCAATCTATCTGATTTTTCCGTGTTTTTTTATGGTTTTTGTTTTTATTATATCGAATAAGCAATTTCGTAAACGAACTCATCATTAGAAATTGAAAATCAAGGACGTGCAGATTTGGCTAACGTCCTTGCAGACTTGTTTTTTCAATTGAACTTCAAAGAGTGTAAGTAAATATTAAATTTCCATCGCTTATTTCTTTTTAAATAAATTACATTGACTTTTACTAGTGATATCGCGGTATTGCCGAGACTATATAATCCGTTGTCAACTTTGCATAAAATTGATATATTTTCAAGCCTCGATTGAATTGAGCAAGTGTGTTTTGCTCAAAAGATTTTTTCCACTTTCTCTATACTATGGAGTGTAATTAAATCCAATAACGCGCCCGCTTACAGGAAGCATTAACAATAATAATTCCAAGGATCGAGCACATAATGCAATTTCAATCAGTCAATTTTACCTTATGTGTCAAAGTATATGAGAAGCGTCAAAATGTCATAGACGTACATCAGTGTGCGCACTCGATCGAGCTTATGTGCGCAATTATCCAATTACCTTTTATCAAAAGGCTTACACGCTTGGCTACAAGGAGGGGAACTTCAAACTGCAAAGTACGCGTGACAGAATCGTGCATTAATGAAGACATGGCATAGACATTGTTTCTTGGCAATGATTCTATTTTGATCCGCGATGTAACTGCGGGCGGATGTTAATATTCAACCCGAGCCTCCTCGAAAGTCACACTCTCGCGGCGGGCAAAATAGCTTATACATACTCGCGCGCGCGGCGGGCGCAGGGGGTTAATTGAAGTGAGACGCAATTAGGTGTTGGAGCGGAGAGAGAGACGCGAAGTATAAGCGCGCGTGTACGAAAGCTTATACAGCTTGCAGTGCTCCCTGGCAAGACAAAGTTACTTCGGGTGCGTGTCAAATACCGCGCGAGACGTAAAAATACAAAAAGAATAGGCTGAGATTCGCAGACGGAAAGGCGACTGAAAAATAGTGACTTATTTACGTCGACGAGTGGCAGCATACATATATGCCCGTCGAAGAAGCAGAGAGCTTGTGTGTGCACGCACATGCTCTTGCCTATGCGCACGTTATGTACCCGCGTACGCGAGAGAAACGGAAAAGACTCTTTTTCATCCAGCGTATGCTCGAGTGCAGAAAAAATAATCGGCGACACACGGCCACTGCCGATCGCGCGAGCTTTGCGTCTGTAGTCGAGGAATGCAATTATTTTTATGCGAGATTTTCAAAATATCTCGAAAAGACGATGAAAAATTTGTCGCTCGAACGATCTCCCTCCTTTAGTTGCACGACAGATAAATGCATACACAAACACTCACGCACAAGAGATAAACGTGTATATGCGAAAAAATCGAAGACTATCGTGCGCATCAAATCTCGCTGTAAGCTTGTATGCATTATACACTCACACATGTGTGTGCGATCCGACGCCTCTGATTTATAAGACGAGATAAATATAGCTTTTGTCAACGCGGAGGTCACTCGCACCACCGATCTGCTTTCTCTCTTTCTCTCTCTCTCTCTCTCTCTCTCTCTCTCTCTCTCTCTCGTACTCTCCCTCTCTAGAAGATAATGCACCTCATTGAATTGCCGTACTCGACTGTACCATCGTCGTTTGATGAACGTAAAAATAAAAAAAAGACTATTCACGTTCGTTCAAGTTACATAATTTAGCACACATTATTGCGAATTAGAGCAATCGTACGGTTTGTGTGCGTTGTGCTATTATTTCGGCTTTTCTCAAAAAAACCAATTAAATTTATTGTATTGTTATGATTATACGTGACGTACATTATAAATGATAAATCACACGTGTGAACTTGCGTCTCGAAAATGAATAGCACACGTGACGTGCAAAAAGAATGCATGTGTGTGTGGAAGCGATAAACGAGGAGCTACAAATGCTCACGGAATCGAGAGAGATACATATATAAATGTACGATTATCAATTGCAGCTTTAAAAACAGCGCAAAAAATTAAATGGAGTGAAGCCGAGTTAGGGGCCATCGTTTTAGCAGTTCGTAAGAGTGACACGAGCCTAACGATTTTACGCGTTGACTGCGTAGTTTAACACGCTGCTCAGTCACGCGCGCAAAGAGCCATACATACGTTCAAGTAACGCTGCAATTAGTCGTCATGCAAATATCTCGTTATGGTCGAGGAGAAAAAATACCACGAGATTAGTTGAAGAAATGTAAAAATTTCCGATTCAATCAACGAATTTGAATATCTCGAATGGCTGCTTGACGGTCATGGCTCCAGCGATAAAGACTTACTTCGTGTAAAATAAAAAAAAATAAAGGAATAGATGATAACAAAAAAAAAGTACTGAACTTGTAAGCTCATTGAAGTCATTGAACTAATTAAATTATACGAAATTATATACATTATTTTTCCACCAAAACGTATACGCAAACATGTAATTCGTATGTAGTATATGGAAGTAAGCTTGTGAACCAAGCTTTTATCGCTCCTTCTCTCTCTGAATTCGTGAAGTCAAGTATGACGATATTGGACGATGCAAACATGACGAAGCAGCGCCACGTGAAGTTGAGAAACGACGAAAAACGCGATTATGAAAGCGTGTGCTGGTGTTCATTTCGATATTGATAAATAGCATCAACAAAAAACAAAAGTGAAATTCATCGACACTCTCACGCGGACTTTCATGTTCAGCTGTGAGAGGTACCTTTAACAGGGTAAAAATGTATATACAATGCGAAGTTGTCTCTGAGACTCGAGTGTATATAATACATGAATTCACCCCCGGTGCAAGCCCATCGGCACTTACATACACAGGCACGCAACAAAAGGTGGGCGAGAAGCTTCGCCGCCATTAGACCAGAGTCAGTTTCCTTTTTTGCCGAGAGGCTGAGAAATCTCATCTAGTAACGTGAATGACAATGCGTTTAATAATGCTGCGCATGCAAGTGGGTTGTATGTACGGGCGAGAGCTTGTGAGGTTTATAACGCAATACGTTTATGCATCTTAACATTAGATCGAGATGCAATTACGTTCTGTAAATCTGTACTCTCTCTTTCTGTTGTAACTGCACACAACTATACAATATCGAAAGGAGGCGGCTCGCCAATGTATATAGGCAGCTCTTTCGATGTACTCACATGTATACATCGAACACGATGCAGCAACTTGTGTGAGTATGTGTATGTGTTGTGTGCTAGCGACGTATAAAAATATATCGGCTGCAAGTGCACATTTGCAACGACGACGACGACAACGACGACGAAGAATGAAGAGGAGAAAAATACTTATAAGAGAGATAGAGACGACGACGACGTCTTTGGAGTTGCACTCCCGTACAGGATCTCGCTCTTGCGTTTTGGCTCTTGGGCTTCCGGAACGCCCGAGCTCGAACGAGAGAAGAAACTATCTGCCGCTGCGCGTCCGCGCACGCTTTGGAAGGTTGCCAAATGGCTCGTCGACAAGGCGCTTAAAACCACGCGCGCGCGTGCTTGCAGCGCAGTGGGCAGCTGTAACGGAACACGCACAGCTCGCTCCTTGATTGCTTACCGAAAAATACACGCCTCGTGTCGTCGTCTACCATAGTATACGTATGATTTTTCGATGATCGCATCGTGACGAGCTTATATGGCCAGAGCGCTGATTAGATCTTGCAACATTCTTCGGGTTCTGCGAGCGACGACACCGCACACGACCAGTCGAAATTCACAGAGATACGACGCGCGATGTTTAATTTAAAACTGCAGCCAGCGAAGAGTATCCCCGGATTGCTGACCTTTATACTAGACCCATATTTAACCTCTACAGACCCTTTAGGGATATTCGACAGAAAAAAGATCCTCCTAGTGGATCGCAGTCGAGTATAAGAATATCCCGACCGATATACTTCCGGCTACCGGCCCGCCCGAGGTCCGAAACTTCATGAATAGAGATGATGCGCGCTCAAACTTGAGCAATTTGACTTGGTGACTATTTCTTCTTCTTCTTCTTCTTCTTCTTCTTCTTCTTCTTTTTTTTTATTTTGGACCTTTTGATTATAGTTAACGACGATCGTTTTAACGCTACGTGATTCGTAAATTTGCTCAAGGTTCATGAACTTTGGCCTTGTGACTTACTTCATGTGGATCCAACTCTTTGGTATTTTTGTCGTTCGCTCAATAGAGAGAAAACCGATTAATGACAATTGGTCTATGCAACATTATCATTATCTAATTGTATATACAAATAGAGCCTATGACTACAGATGTCTTGCAGCTGTTAAGAGTCGGCCGATTTCTTTGGCTTTGTCAAAACAAGTGCACCAAGTACGTAACGTGCAAACAAGTACGTAAAGTACGATATGAATTACAATTATATACTAATGTACATACAATAGATCTTATTTACTAACTTTTGAAAAACAAGAGGTTGCTCATCAAGGCCGATTACTAAATAACAAAACCGAGACCAATTTCAATACTTGCAGATCATCACGTAGCGCATAAACGGAAAGCCATGAAAAAAAATATCTGAACCAAATTGCCGGTATACATTGGTTATATTTATGTGCTCTTGGCTTTTGCTTCTTTTTGCATACACAGGCGCAGTATACGGTACAGGACGATATACAAATCGTGCGGCACACGCGACCGTGAAATAGGCCCGCGGGTGTGTCTTCGGTCTAATGAATCGTTTCCGTGGCTGACAAGAAGTACAAATAGAAAGTAGTGAGAAAAATAGAGAGCCCCGAACAGAAGAAGGTCTGAGCAAAACTCACATACACGTATACGTACATAAAAAATGAAATAAAAGAGGAAAAAAAATAAAAAAATCGAAAGGCAGTATAGGTTCAAGACCAAATTGAAGGTTTGCGTCTTTTACTCGCTAAAGATGTAGGCGGATGAGTCGCTGAGACTGACGTTAACGCAAGCACGCACACACCAAACCCTTATTCGTTCGCTCTTTTTCGTACACGAGGTGCGTGCTCATTCATTTAATTTTTTTCATCGCTCTCTTCCTTGTACGATGGCTTTTTTCTCTCTCCGCTTTATTTTCCCTCGAGCTTCACCTTCTTTTTTTGGTTTTCGCTCCCTTAAGTTTTCTTTGTTTCCACGAAATGACCGTATAAACTATCGAGTTACTAAATACGGTCGTTTGTCATGCGCTCGCGCGCGTCTGAATTTTAGCGATCGCAATATCCGGGTAGAGCATGATTTAGCATCCGGACTTTGATATCTATGAGTTATGACCCATAATTTGCTGCAATGATAACACTGAATTTTTCGAGCGATAGAAATCAATGCCCTTATAAGGAAATAACCTTGCAGCTTGGCGCCTCGCTCTCATTCCAATATTTACATATATATAAACTGTGCGATAATATCTACTTATTTATCTATTTATCTATTGAATTGGGTCCATGGGGGTCTTGCAACTTCAACTTGTATACAATTGAGAATCAATTGTCTGTCTAACAAATAAAACTCGATTGTTCTTGCTCCTTATCGAAACAAGTTCAGAAAATTAGTTTCCTTATACGAATCTCATAGAGTGGCGCGCGTCTCAAGCCTAATTGCGAAACGAGTGAATATTAAGAAAAAAATTAAAAAAAATGTTTATGTTTACGAAACTGATAAAGCACTAAATGCAGATAAAACCGGGCGCATCGATTACACTTGCACATCCAAATTGTCTTTTACAAATTACTCACGTTCAATGAACTCCAACTGCGCATTATTATTAGGCATTAGGGAAAAAGGAGGCCAAAAATTGCAAGTCATTGCATCGCGTACTTACATAGCTGTGAAGTGCTAGAGCTTATAAAATAAAAAAATTTAATCGCCTGCTTAATATTATATCTTTGCGCATAGCGATAATTTCGGCTCGAAAAAAAATAAATACGCTTGAGTAGCTTGAGTGCTTCGGTGATAAGGACTCGACCGGCGGACGATAAGGAGGGGCCGCCACTTTACAAGTCAGCGAGTGGCAATTGTTGTATAGATCTGTACGAAAAAAATTTCAAGTGTAAGTTGCATGCCTGCATGTGGCACGCATAATATGAATGACCAGCGGCAGAGAGACGTACATACGCGCAGAGGCTCGAACGCGAGCCACAATATCGGACGCGTGAGTACGCGTGTACGAGGCTTGGTCTCATCACTTAATAAGCGCCTTAGCTAACGGCGGCTACATATGTATATAACCCATGTAATTAAAACACATGCTTAAAAAGAGTCATTGAATCATGCAACAAGGCTCCTTTTATATTTTCTGTTTTTTCTATTCACTTATCGACGCTACGCTATATATATTGTACGTTGCACGTTAGATGCAGCAGTATGATGAAGTCAGTGATGCGTATTCTAACGATCGCACGATCAGACGGATCGGAGTCGGAAAGTCAAAGTCAAAAAAACATACCTTAAGCAATCTTGAGTTTGCAACGAAAGAGATCCTTACTCAAGGCGTAATGTATCGAAATCGCGGTCCGAGAAACTGGATGAGATTCGTGATACCCGTTATTACCACAGTATATATCGTGTTCGCGCGCTTCTGTATTACTCGTTTCTCATTTTCTATAATATATACTACGCATGCATATCAACATCGCGATATATGCATACAAATCGGTATATTTCTATACCATCGTAAATATATATCTGCTCTCATAATTCGCTCTCTCTCTCTCTCTTACTTTTTTTCCCAATTGCGAAACGTGTAGTTTTGCACAATTTACAGGTGTAGTTTATTGTGCGGCTTTCGAAAAAATGAAAATTAAAAGTTTTTCCATTGGCAGCAGCAGCAGCAGCTGCAGCAATGAGGAAAACCATTTTTGTTCAGGTCTGCAATCGTCACCTCATCTGCTAAGGATATAATATTGCCGTAAAGCTAAACATTACTTGTATAATAGACATGCGTCGTGCGTAGTATTATTACAAAGTAGCGCTAACAATACATTTGCAGTCCGCGAAACTCTCTGTTTGCACAATCATTAATGCTACAGTGGCGTATACCACTCGTCTCTTTCCGATAATTGAATAAACATGGTTCAAACGATCCATCGTGTTACGAAATTATAACTTTTTTTCGTTGTTCTTATTGTTATAAGGCACTGTGTGTTTGCACAAATATAAGAAAATCTCGCTAAAATGTCCGTTGTTTTTTTACGCTCTACCGAAAATTTGCACTTGAGTGAAAAATTCTGTTTTTTTCTTAATAAACTCGTCGAAAGCGCTGATTACGGAAGCTAATAACGGTAATGTCAGGATTAAAAATTTCTCAAAATTTTAATTTCCCAGTATAAATATAAGTAAATTTTACAATGTTTTCAAGTCTAAAAAATGATAAATTTTACGTCCATAGAACAGGTTAAATTTTCACACGTAGGTATATAGTATGTTTACTTCTATAAAATTGAATGAAGTTCAATGATATTCGTGTCGGAAAAGCGCGTGACAGGACGATTTTGATAAAAATTTTTTGCTTTCTAGTAGTGAAATTACGTGTCTAACGATGTTGTATTTTTGAAAGCATATTTCATTCTATTGATATCAAACTCAGGCTCGTAGGAACGCATCTTTTCTACATAAGACGTAAACTTTTAATTATGAGATGCAATCTGTGTTGGCGGTTGATGTATTTGCTTGCGTTTCAGATATTCTACACCTTACGAATGATAAACGAGTAGAAAATCTTGAGTCACACCTGGACATATCAATAAAAGTTATTTTATAATTTTTTTTTAAAATGTGATCTTAACTTCAATAATTTAATTAAAACGTGCGTTACTATACACCTTCTGCACTCCTCTCACATTGAGATCTTATAATCAGCCACTGATATCAAGGTAGAAATTGATTTTTGGCCGCAGAGAGTGAGAAACTGGAAAGTCTCAGAGTAATCACGTGCTTAGAGACTTTCTTTTTTCACTACATAGGTGCAAATAAATTTTTTGTGAAATTCCCATCTTAAAGTAATTTTTTCATTTTGCTTAGCGGGAGTAAAATTTTACTTTAGGTTGGGGTAGCACAAAAAACGTAATATTTTACAATGTAAATAAAGAATGGATGAAAAAAGAGAAATTTCGATTTTTGAGCTTTCATCATTTCGAGTGATTTGAAGTGAAATTTTGAGAATAGTGACCTTGAAATCTGTTTAAGTTAGAACTTAAACTCAAAGGATTCTCACCTCTCCAGAGAATTTACTCATATCGCATTCTATCATTTTTGACTCATCACACTTATTGCTAGTGGCCGGGCGAATATAATACTCAAGGTCGTGGTTGAAATTTTATTTACACTTTGGCCAATCAGGGTTAAATAACATACATTGCAGGCATACATATGAGTGCGCTGACCCGATAAAGCATTATCATTTTTTTTTCGTTTTTTTGCTTAAAGAAGAGAGAGAAACTAATTATTATACGGACCCCGTGCTCGAAGACGTCCTATCGCTTGAAATATTGGCTCGAATAGCTGAGCCAAGTGAGACTCCTCGTGTATATAGCTACTGCAACTCGATGATGCCGCCGACGCTGTGGTTCGCAATAATTTAATATGTTATTATGCTTCGAAGTCGAGTCGTGCAACTGCATCAGCATTGGCAGGAGTAGTTGTAGTAGCAGCAGCAGCGACGGTGTCTATATAGTTGTGCGCTTTAACTGGCGCTAGACTGTGGCGCCTGTCTGCTTGAAGCTGATGCGCCGATGAGCCGCTCGTGGCCCGCGCGCCTTATAAATGTATTATGCCTCGCGCACGTTAAGGCTTATATTGCCGACCGCACTCAGTTTCGCCGATTCCGTGCGCCCGCCTTGACTGTCATTATTCGTGTTTAACCGGCGACGTATCCTATGTCACGTTCCGACGTTAAATATATTTTCAGATTTTCGCTAATAAGAACGCCGATCTATGATCGGTTTTGATTTACACGCAGCGTAGCTTCTCATCATGCTACATATTGTTTACCTCGAGTTTATTAATTACTATATTTGTAACGCGTGTATCTGCTCCTTGATGGCCTCGAGGCTCAGCGCTCGGATCTTCTCAGTTATGCAGCAGGCGTTTTGCACCCCCATGTACAAAAAAGAAAATGAATATCCGAGACATATTGGAGTGAAACTTTTTTTGCGCGGGCAAGCATCGAGCGAATGATTCTGAAGAAAAAATTACATACAGCCCCAGAACCTACCGGTAATCCGGTTGATTATACCAAAAATAATTTTTTTTCTCCCTCACCTGGATCATTTCAAGTTACTTATGTTATCCATCCACGACCTCCATCAGAGTAAGTCAAGTTTTCTGTCTGTATTACGATTGACACGATATAGCCCATATATGTTTAGTTTAACAAGTGCCAAATTAACTGATATCTTTTCTCGTAATTACTATCTTTATATAATCTTGCTCTCTTTCGCTTACTTCTAACAATCTCTGGACTATTTTTGCTCAATATGTCTTGTGTGCGTTGGAGAGAGAGAGAGAGAGAGAGAGAGAGAGAGAAGCGAGCTTAAAATCTCGCATGAGCGCGGTGAAAAAGAGAGAAAGAGATGAGAGAAAGAGAGACCCTCCACAGTCACAGTAAGCAGCGGCAGCCGCAGCAGCTCATATGTAATACACATACATATTGTGTGTATGAGTGTAAGCGAGCGGCAAAAAGATTTTAACTACCGCTGATGGCTACCGTATGAACTTGAGTGCGTTTATGCGTGCGTATTATATTATAACTGAAGTTTGTGCTGGAAACCGATAGCCTTCGCTATATGCCACGTTAACTAGCTCCACACACAGAGGGAGAGAGAGAGAGAGAATACGCACAATACACAGTGTCGATATTGTACGTGTAGTGCACTTTTTAGCGAGTTCGTATAAACGTCACGCTCGCTCGCGGGGCGGCTGAAACGAATGATCGTTCTCAAAGAATCGAAAGGCATATACGAGCAGCAGCCGCGGGCCGCCCTGCCTTCCTCCTGCATCGTATATGTTAAACGAGTTGTGGCTCGCTGCTGCTGCTGCAGTATGGCTGTACCCTGGGAATATAAAATCACAAAACAAAAAGAAAAACAAAAGAAAACAAACTTGAAACGACATCCACTTTGTTTTTTGCGCGCGGCGACGACGCACATATGCACGCACGAACGATGCACGCACGCACACACGTCGATAGCTCAATTAATACATTTGCCATGTATACACCAGCGTCCAGTACGGCAGCGATGTTGTATGTATCATTGTTGTATACACGAGAGCAAACTAGTAGAGAGAGAGAGAGAGAGAGAGAGAGAGAGAGAGAGATAGGTCACGCGATAAAAGAGTACATAAACAACGACCACGAGGACGAAAAAAAGAAACGAAAAGAAAGAAAAAGAAAGATGACGACGACGACGTGTGTAGCAGCAACTACCATGATGGGTGGCACATATCCATCCACACGCAAGTATAGCAAGTATGAATCAAGTCTTGCAAGTACCGTTTCCAGAGCTGCAATCGGCGCGTTGCGAATTCGAGCGAGCGAGTACAGGTATATTATACGCGAGCGCCAAGATCGCATTGGTGGTGCAGTGCGCGCCCGATACCGATGCTGCTGCGGTGGTGGATCGCAGAGAGCGCGCCTATATACGTACGCGCGCTCGACGTCGACTGATAAATGTTTTTTCGGAGCGCGAGAAAAAATGAGAGGAAGAGATTTACACGATGAGCCGGCTACATATTCTCCTCTACGAATCATCGATTGACGTCATCGCTGCGTGCTGCGGCTCCCTCGTTCCTCCCCCCGCAAATATATATTATACGTACATAATAATAATGCGAGAACGATCCCCGTGGGTTGCTGCCTGCATTTAACGCGAATGCGAATAATGAAAAACGAGCGAACGTGCAGGCGGACACAAAAGACGAGCGCTAACGTCACTTGCCAGCTTATGTACTCGATAAAAGAGAATCCATCCATTGGAACAATGAATACGTATAATTGCATGACAAAGAAACTTTCGCTGGTTGATGATTAAAAGAAAAATAATAATAAGAAGAAGAAACGAATATCGTACATAATAAAGGCACACGTGCAGTGCACGCGGGGCAGATCATTACCGAGGCTGCGCTATCGCATCTTTAATTTCTTCGGCGCGACGCCGACAGCTTGCGCGCGACCGACCGACTGACCGGGCGATCATATTGAGCACGCGTCATCGTAACGCGAGAGTCGCATCGTAACTTCATTATATCGTTATGCATTCGTACAAATGCATAAAACAACAGCAAAAAAAAAAAAGAAATGTGTCGCGACTCATTTTCATACACGCGTATGACGCATGGAACGATAAACCCCGGCTAATATATATATGTATACCGATCGCTGCACTGGCGCACGCCGAAATTTTGCACCGCACGACCGCACACGTCTGCAAGCGCAATCGCGATCCGATAGTATAACTTTTCGTACATGTGTACTCGAGAAAAAAGAGTGTCAGAATTTACGCGCGTGACGAGTGCGTGGCTAAAAGAGAAGAAACGAGAATACGAAAAAACAAAGGCTACGATTAAAAGGCCAGATTATGAGACGCTGCTCCGTTGCTCTTGCTATTTTGTGAAAGACCATTTTTTCCCCTTTCTTTCTCGTGAAAATCGGCTCGTGTGTTTGTAATCTTTGCCCGATTACGCGTGCGCTTTACGATCGTGGCTTGCGCGAGAACGAGAGGGCAATTTCCTATATCATACGATCTTAGCAGTTTGCCGAAAGAATTCATTATGTTTATCGACCCTCTTCGACATTCGCGTTGTAATTATATGCATGCGTGAGAGCCATTAGATTTTTTTTTTATAAACTTCTACAAAAAAGAAGGAGAGCAGAGAGAAGAAGACGAAGAAGAAGAAGATGATGATGATGAAGTTGTAATACGTATTATACTCGTTGGTTACAAAGTGTGTGAATTTATCGGAACCAGAGGATTGATCTATTAAAGCGCCTTCGTATAAAGTTGTGTGTATGCTACGAGCCATTACAATGTGTGTATCGAACCAGCCGCAACAAGCGACAGTATATATAACATTCCAATCTCGTATAAAGATATATAAATGCTATACGGACTATTAACCCCTTTTCGACACATCGCGTCGAGCTGAGATCGTGTAATGTACACATATATTACGAGACACTTGAGTGCTATTGAATTCGCATACGCAGAGGCTCGTTTAAAGATTCATCATCGACTACTCGTATAGCAGTAGTAGCAGTGCAGCAGTAGTTTCAGTAGCCTATGCCGCACACACTCCCAACATAATGCAATCGAAATCTCTCTCTCTCTCTTTCTTTCTCTCTCAAATTCGTGTTAGAAAAATTATATCATATCGCCACTTGCTTCGAAGACACTCTTATATACATAACACATACAAATGAGATTATCACTTGTTGAGAGTAAACAAGAGTAAATTTTAAAACACACGCAAACATTTCTTCCAATGCATCGTCCAATATTTGTTAATCTGTAGCGTTTGGCTTCTTTCACCAGTGCAGCAAGTGCATTATGAAAAAACTTAGCTTGATATTTAGCGCGCCTTTCAAACAAAATATTCATATTTGGTAATCTTTTCTAAAAATGAGGGATTTACAAAGCGGGGTTACTAGCTGTTCTGGTGGGTTTGTCCGAAAAAAATACACACATTTTTTGGGAAATCAATCTAGTTAATAAATACATAACAAATGCTGAAACTTACAGCAACTGTGGTCCACATTTTTTTTTCATCAAGAAAGATAGATATTTTATTATTTATTGCAATGCCTACACTTAATGACGGTTTATAATGAAGTTAAATATGAAATGTGTTTCAGAGATTCTTCAATTGTCGTTATAATTATTTTCGGTAACATTATACATAGTAAGAAAAACATGTTTTCCTCGCATTATTTATACGCATGCAAAAACGATATTCAAAGCCTGGTAATTGTTCGACTTTAAACTGTATAGAAACCGATTTTCTATGCGAGGGTTACAATTAGCACTAAACTTTTTTCAGAGGCGGGTGTTTCGAATGTATCAACTTTGATTTTTGCGGGATATCCTAATACGTACACATGCGAGGGATATATATTGAATCGAGCTTAGCTGCCTCAATGCCAAGGCCGGCCACTGACAGAGGCTTGTGTTTATACATGGTGTGTATATATAAGTGGCCATGCATGAGTGCACGAAACGACGAAAGAATTTAGGTCGCTCTAAAATATGATGTATGAGATGTTCGCGCCGTGTAGAAATCTCTCTTTCTTTCTGTCTCTGTCTCTTTCTTTAATATACACGTATATCATCACACAGTAAACATTCGAATGGATCGTTTAAGAGCGATATAATCGTTATAAATTTCTGAGCTTCTTCTCAATATATGCGTGCATTACACATGTGCGTTCGTTCGAGGCGTATGCTTTTTTTATTCATTATGTAGGGTCTGAGCTAGCCACTCTGAAGCAGTGGTATAATGTTAGTCATGTGTACGTGGGTGCATATTTTACACTAAAAAGAAGCCACGATTACGCCTCGTTGACCAAGTGACCCCGACCTTCGAAGTACGTCGGTTTCGGACGGATTCAGGACGCGCTCAATTTCTCATCACTTTTCTTTTTCGATCCCTCGTCTTCAAACTTTTACATGCTTTACTGTTTGCTGCAATATTCACATAGTATAAATGTATAAATGTAATCAGTAAAAAATTGTCCTACAGCCATCATCGTGCCTTTACAATAGATATCGCGGTAAACGGTTCATATATACCGTTGATTTCGGCGTACATGAAACGCGTGGCTGACCTGCACTCAGCCCATGTATGTATATATATACAAACGACGCATGAGAAACTGAACAATCGCGCGCGTCGACTATTAAATACTTGCGACAAACAAACGGTCGAGCCGAGGCACGTCGTTGTCGAGGATAAACATTGCAGTGCGCGCCTCGCGCTCCTCTCTCGATCAACCGGTCGATCGAGATGTTCAATGGACGGCGTATGGGGCACGCGGGGCAAAAAGTGCCCGGCCACCGAGCGCGCGTGCTCTGTATCAGCAGCAGCAGCAGCATCAGCGTCTTTTTAAACTCATCGCACGCGCTTCTATAAATGATTGACAGAGGTGCAGCTAAAGCGAAATGCAATAAAAAGGGATTCGAGTGCGCAGCAGCACGGACGTTACGAGGAAAAATAAGTAATAATAAGCGTGATATATAATACATGTGTGTGTGTGTGTGTGTGTGTGTGTGTGTGTGTGTATCGAAGCGACGTGTATAATAATGCATGAGTTATGAGTAAATAGTATGTTTGCTGCCCCAAGACCTGCAGCGACTGCAGGACGAGCATTAAATATATAAAATGAAAGGAAAGGAAGGTCGCCGCGAGCTGTCACTCAAACTTATGGCAATATAGACAATACCCGTGTTTCGCGTTGACGAGAAAATTTGCCGAATGGAAAATGCACATATTTAACACAAATTTATATGTGTGTGCAGAAGAACGATGAGCTCGGAACGATTTGGTACCTGACCCGAGATCCAAGAGAGCCCTGCGCGCCTTTGCCAATATTATATAGGTGTGCATCATCGATACGACTATATATCCCATGGGCATACATGTACGGACGCATACACGTACGGGAGAAACGAAAAGTGGAAGAATTGGAGGAAGAAAGAAACCGACGGAAAAAAAGGATCGTATTTCCAATTGAGAAGTCTTTTGGCGTACAAGTGCATGTCGGCGGCGCGAGTGCCTCGAGAGGCTAAAATTTCAAAGTCATCAGCGTTGCGAATTTTTTTCCTCTTTTTGCCTTTTTTCGACCAAAAAAAACATGAAACAAAAGAAAAAAGAATAGGAGAGGACGATAACGAAGCAGTACCCGAAATTCTCAGAATTATACTCTGCAGTTGGCCAGCGCACGCTCCTTTTTTGACAGATCAATCGATTAAAAGTCAGCTTGTCTATACTGTATATTATGCATGACAGAAGCAGCATAGCGGTAGAGCATCGAAGAATTCGCTTTTCGATAAACAAATGTGAAGAAATCCTTCAAAAATTAATGGTTGTTTTTCATTTCTATACGCTACTGCGTCAACAATTCGACAACTGCTAGAAACAGATTCGTCAAGCTGAAATATATTAATATAATATATGCATTCTTTTTGCGCTTCAGTGGAAATATGTTAATTCGCGGTTGTACGCGTCGCGTTTTTTGCTTTCCTTTGTCCTCGTTCGACATTCTTTCCAAAATGACGTTTGTTGCACAATATAGAGTAAGCCAAGACAGCCAATTACAAATACAAAAGGAAAAATGCAAAAATGAGTTGCAAGTTATGGTTGCGAGTTGTACTCACGTGGCTGAGCGAGGGCAATGACTACGTCGGTCCTGGCGACGCTCTCGTCGACCTCTTCGTGATGCGTGATTTTGGGCTCGTGGCCCAGCGGCTGGTCCGCCTGCATGCCGTACATGTCCATGAGCTTGGAGATGGGCGGTATGCGCGGTAGCGCTCGGCCCGTCATGTTCGGCGCCTGCTTCATCCCCAGCTTATTCAATATCTGCTCCTTGATGGCCTCGAGGCTCAGCGCCCGGATCTCCTCGTGCATGCGGCAGGCGTTGCACATGCCCAGCGCGACGACGCGCCGGGTCGTGGCGAGGCTGCGCTCGAGCCATCGCGGCGTCGCTCCGGGGCTCTGTCCGGATGCACGCGATTCTCCGGGGAATTCGAGGGCTCCCAGCAGCACCATCGTGACCAATACCGTTCTTGTGATCATTATGAATTTTTTTTTTCTTTTTTATGAATAATGAATTTTTTGTTTTAATTTCAAAGATCGCACTGTACGAAAGTCTTGTGTATTTAAATAAGTATTCGTGTGAACTTGATGGATTAATTCACTGCAAAAGATTTGCGCGTACACCCGAAAATCTCATCGTGACATTTTCTCCGAGTCTCGTGGATCGACAATTTTTTAATGTTTACGCGGTGTGCATGTACACTTAAAATGTATGTGGGTGTATTATGTTCTTTTTTTCTGCACATATACGTACGTACGGATATTCCTCTCTGTCACCGCAAGTATCGTCTGCGGTTTAACTCTTTTAACACTTGAAATTGCTTTTCTTGATTTAAATAATCGTTTTTTCTCATTGAATTAATATCATATTAGTTTAATTTATTCAATGTTGTTTCACGGGTATTGAAGTACTCAATCAATGTCAAAATTCACCACAGTGTTTCTAGAACACAAGAATCGATTTTTGTCAATTTTCACTAATTCAACGATTATCACACTATATTGCATAAAACTGTATCTTAAGCTAATAATACACGATTTTAATTTTTAAAAAGTTTTTAAAAAAACTAATGACTATTATTGGAAATTCGATCACATAGTTATCGCATTGAAAATTTTGCGAAAATTTTCTTTTCGTTTTTTCTTCGTTGTTGCTGAATCGTAGTGAGTTTTGATAGCACTGCGCGTAGGAAACTGTCTGGCGAATCTATTTTGTTCCTTTTGCAGCGATGCAGTAGCAGCAATAGCAGCCGCAGCACAAGATGTTGCGGAGTTACTTATTGTTGTCTTCTCGAGAGACTTGGAGAGTGCGTCTATAATTTTCGTCTAGCCTATGGCTCATAGCGGCTACCGCTGCTGCAGTTCGTCGTGGTACAAAATTATCAGTTCTCGATGATGATTCTCATTCTGGTCTGCACATAATCCGGCGCCGAAGATGGAAACGTGCGTTTTCGACACTGATGAGTCAACGAAATTTGTTTTTTGAAGAAAAGGAGAAATCGTCTTGAAACTTTGGACGATCTTCTGCTCACAAGTCGAGTGTCACCGAGCAGTGCAGGCGCGGGTCAACGCCTAAGAGCAACCCAAGAGAGATGTAATACGAGCAAAATCGGTAAAGAGCTGGCGGCGCACGCTCACACAGTTGCAGTGAGAGTAGCAGCAGCAGCTGATCGCGAACCTTGCGTCCGTACAGAATCGGAGCCTAGTATACAGTAGTTCGTCGAGCAGCGTTTGTGCTTGCACACACGCGTGCAGCTACGGCGGCAAAGAGTGAGAGAAATCGGTAGCCGCAGTAGCGCCAAACGACAAGAGAGACTGAGCTAACTGCGTAAGCCAGTAGTAGACAGCAGCAGCAGCTCGGACGATAACCAGCAAGTAGTTGGGGCGAAGAAGTCGTGCAGAGAGAGAGAGAGAGAGAGAGAGAGAGAGAAGAGAAAGAGAGAGACAGAAGAGCGCTCGCTTTTGATGGTGAGCGCAATTCGGAGTCGCTCGCTTATTCGAAACGCGAGTGGCTTGTAAATGCGTGGTGACGTTCTCCCGACGATAATCCGAGGTAAACTCAGCCAGTCGCGAAAATGATTTTACGGCATGCGCGCGTGAGCGCCAACGCGCGGTCTCTCTCTCTCTCTCTCTCTACTTGTTCTTTCTCCTCCAAACGCTAGTCGTATTATGCAGTATCTCTCCCTCTTTTCTTCTTGTCTCTTCTCTTTCGTTGTTGGCCGAACTATACGTCCGTCTCTCGTCGCAGCTTTCGGTCGCTTTGTCACATTTGCCGCTGCGAAGGCGCACGCACAGGCGCAGAGAGCCGCTGCAGCTCTCGGTCTCTCCCTTTCTCGCTCGCGTGCACCTTCGCCCGCAACGATCGGCAAAGCTCCTCCGTATACATCGTCGCTGGAGAACGCGCGTTTCCAGGGGTGCCGCAGCCCGACACCGACGCTCTTCGTCGGCGCGCACACACGTACGCTACCTACGCTGCAGCGTTCTCTCGGCTCTTCCCTCCCTCGCTCGCTACCTGCGCCTACTCCTTCCTCGCGACTCTCGACGTGTGCGTGGTGGAGCTTTCTCTCCCCGTGGGTGTGATACACGTACATGTGCGCGCGCGCGCTCGCGCGAGAAAGAGGCGTGCGTGCGCTATCGGATACGTCCCACTCGACTCGCTCTGGAACGAATGGTAGTGAGGCATGACGAGTTGTAGCGAGCGAAGGAGGCCTGTGCGATATGTCGTGCGGATCGAAGGAGAGCTCGTGTGATTGCACGCAGTTGGCCCGTGCGATCCAGCAGGTACATCATGACATGCATTTACGCACATCCGAGCCCAACTTATCGTATTTATTATTTTGGCCGTTTGACGCGATCACATTTTCGTTTATTTAGATAAAAAGCCCAATAACTCACTTACTTTATCGTACAAGTCCGATCATCGCTCGAAATCAGCCATTATACAAGCGACTGCAAAGTTGATATTTATTTCCGTAATGTTCAACGACTCTTGAAAAAAAATTCGAATTACTTTTGTTTACTCGATGAAAAAGCATCTACGAATTATTTGTAAAATGAACAAACACGCCGCGTATTTATTTGCTTTTCCGTATTTTAGTCCGAGGGTAAAACATTCCTTGGGCTCTGTGAACGCGAGGCATAAGCGCGTAAATTCTTTCGCACCAAACATGGAACTTTTTTACTCACAAAGAATACCATGCGCGCGTCTGAATAATATTATTTTCAACGAATAATTTTGTGGATGCACATTCGACCTCAAAATGAGAGTTGTTTAGAAAAAAATATACATCAAATAATACACGCGCAGCGAGAGGGAGAGAGAGAGAGAGAGAGGGACCTGAGCTTTGAGATTTTAAAAACTTGATAATCACAAGCGCGTGCAGTAAAGTGCTTGACGAAATTTTTCGAGGAACCTATCCTACAACAAAACAACAGTATTCGGCTGTTCCTCGCGCGATGCCTATTAAAATCTGCCTGGGATGATTATAAAGGAAGTTCGTTGCACTCTTTCTTTCTCGCTCCGTGTATCCCGTCTATTCGAAACGAAACGCCGAAAAAATCACGTTTCGAGAAGACAGCTATCGGTCTTTTTTGATATTTCTTTTTTTATTCTTCCACCTCTCGTGAGCCTTTATAATGAGAAAATCGATGCGCTATATATGCACTATATAGGCTTTTATGAATTTCATAAGGGCTTCGCCCCCAAAAAAACTTGCATTTTTTCGAGATTCCCACTGCATTATAATTATCGGTTGCTTACCTAAACCATACCAGCTATTATTTTTAACTATCGGCTCGAAACAAAGTAGTCGCGAAGAAGCTTAACTTATCTCGAATAAACACGAGAAGAAAAAAAATTTGTTTGTTACACAGACTTTTTCGTATGAAATACCTGTCAAATTCAAGGACACAAATACTGATTCGTGTTTAATAGTTGTAAACATTTTTAAATCAATTTGAACCTTTTTATTTCGTTATCTGAAAATTTGGACGATAAACACTTTTAAAAAATAATTTTTAAATCTTCATCTTTGATTGTAACACTATATCTAATTTTATTATATTTAATTTTTGATTCCTATATCTCTTATCTATTCGGACTAATTTACATAACAATGGCCTTTCAAAAATTTAAGGCAATTTTCTATTTAATCACTCGTTTCATTTTGAAAAAAAATCTATAAATTTATGCGTTATCGAAATGATACTGTTAATTTATTCCAATTAGGTATTAATTCCTGAAAAACAGTCTTTGCTAATAGTCTACGCTAGTCTGTGTAAAAAAAAGATGAAAAAAGAAGTCACTAGTATTATAGTGTGTTTCATTGCATTTATTATTGAAGATTGATTGTTTTACTTCGCTAACAGATTTACGTATCAATATCGATGAAAGATATTTAGTAGTCGCCTCATATTTTTTGAAGGGCCATGCCTAAATCTAAAGGAAAAATAATTTTAACTTAAATTTGAATCTTGTTCGTTTCGGGATCTTGATCTCTTTAATCATTTTTTTTTCTTTAGACGGAAAGATGTGCAAATAAGAGGATGTGCCAAATAAACTGGAACTGTCAACACCTGGGTATTATTCAATCAATATTTTGAATTCATTTGTCTATATCTTGAGCCAGTATTATGAAAAAGATGTAACAAATTATTCAGCAAACAATGCTTTTGTGTAAAATTAGACATATTCCTTTATGATTAATTTATGCTTGAATGACTTATTTCTAGATGAAATGATGTACTCTGTTTGTTTTCGTTGATAACATTTGCGCCAAATGAAAATCAATGTACTACAAACGTACCAGTCATGCTACAATAGCAAATAGTCTATGAAATAAATAAAAACGTAAAAACCCCCGTCTCAATTTTTGTTTCATAATGATTTTTATCGCATAATTTATTGATACGTGTTCTACAAGTATGTATCGAGCAATGACGCAAACTATACGAATACAAAGAAGATAAAAACAAAAGAGTTTTGCTACGCATACACAACCGGTGCACGGTTCATTTAAAATAGAAAGGTCGTCGTCAACGAAAGAGAGAGAGAGAGAGAGAGAGAGAGAGAGAGAGAGAGAGAGAGAGAGAGAGAGAGAGAGAGAGAGAGAGAGAGAGAGAGAGAGAGAGAGA